>JAHBOF010000141.1:0-252023 GCA_020736565.1 Coprinopsis sp. MPI-PUGE-AT-0042
TGGAGCAGGAGAGCAACGGGAGTGGCACAATGGTGGCAGGAAGAGGATGGAGCAGGGTTGAAGGAGGTGCAGACATTGAAGGTGTCATTGATAGCAGTGGTGGCACGGATTGGCGCTGGTTGAGGCCACGATTCTTGGCGAGGCCCATGAACTTGTCCTGGCAAACGTTTTCCGTATGTCCCATGCGCTGACAGTAGGTGCAGCGATTACCTCCGTGGTTGCCGTCCTTCTTGACATGGGCTCGAGATCCACAGCCAAAGCAGCGGCCCCTCATGGCAGCGACAAAATTGTCTCAGCTGTGTCCAGAAGGACCAGCATGGCTGGCGCTGAGGTCCATGGCCCAGAGGTCTTTGATAACAGTAGGAGTGCTGATGGAAGTGGATGGTGCAGGGAGTTGGGGTGCATGTGGAATTTGTTCTTGATAACCCGGTTGCACATGTCGTCAAGGCTCTTGGGTTCTTTGAGGATGGTGGACAGGGCAAGCCATTCTCGATCTTCCTTGTTGAGCTTCTCCTTGTATTTCGCCATGAGATCTGTGTCTGAGAGACCAGTGCGAGGTGCAGTCTCCAGGAAAGAGCGGTGTAGTGCGCAGCAGAGTAGCGGCCCTGGTTGAGCGCTTTCAACTCTCGTCATGCGGCTTCAGCGTCGTTGGCGGACTGGAAGTGGTGTTGGAACTCGGAGATGAAGGTCGTCCAATCTCTCTTAAAGGCATAGGGTTTGGCGGCTTTGTCGGTCTCGTTGGCAGCGTTTTCATGGTCAGTGACCTGTTGGAGGTAGCGGGCTGCCCAGTGACTGGCTTTCCCTTGCATGTAGGAAAGGGCAGAGGAGATCCATTGCTTGTCGTCGCGTCCACCAAGGGTTTGGTTCAGTGGTGCTCCTTGCTTGATGCCCAGTTGGTGAAGTAACGGATGAAGTGTTGGGCATCCTTGATCTGGCCTTTGAAGGGTTCAGGTTCCTTGACTCCTGATTTGGTGGATGCGGCTTTGTCGACAAGTTTACTGAGGAGTTGGGTTACGACATCGTTATTGGCTTTGAAAATTTCATTGTTGTCTTTGATTTGTTGGGCGAGGGCGTCGATTGAGATGGACATGTCTTCTTCTTCTTCTGGTAGTGCGGAGTAAGTTTGTGCGGGAGTTGGTTGTGCGGGAGGATCGATGGTGATATCTTCAGGATATGGAATTAGAGTAGGGCTTGGTGCGTGTGTGGGTACTAGTGACGGGATGACAGATGCTGGGAGAGCAAAGGACTGAGGGAGTTCTAGGACATGGAAGTTGGAAGGCGAGGTGGTTTCGGTAAGGTTAGAGTCGGCAAGGTTGGAGTTGTCGTCTTGTGGTAATATTCCAGATAGCCTGGATTTGCGTGTTCAACTTGAGATCGGTTACGAGTGGTGCAGCAGGATACGGTGAAGCTGGTGTCGTTCTTGAATTTCTCGCAGAGTTCTACCCACTGTTGAGGAGTAGGGTTGACGATTAGGCGTCAAGGGCAAGGTTGTTCTCTGCACTCTTCACCAGTTCCGTCTTCGAGAAGGTGAGCGTCTGCGACGTAGTCGTTGCCTGCGCCGCTGTACTCAATGAGGAAGTGTGGTAGTAGGAAGCAGATGCGGGCCAGAGTGAGGACAGGAGCAGCAGTACTGCTGGTGTCAAAGGATAGCTTGACCTAATGTCGCGAAGTACACGGCACTATATCAAAGCGATGACGGAGGACACCAACAAGGTGTCTGATCGGCGAGCAGATGAGACTTGAAGTCGGTTGGTGACGATGAGATAAGATGTGGAAGAGACTGACTCAAATATGTTAAAACCTCAACGATACACACACTGCAAGTGGGGAATAGTTTGATAGTTAGATTGAGTACTGTAGGATGATACTGTTACACATACCTGCAAGTGGGGAATAGTTCGATAGGGAAACTCCTCACTTGCAGTAGCTACTTAAATACCTATGGAGGCTATGCAAAGTAGAGATCATAACACAGTACCCATCGATGAACAGTATCAATGGTAGTTGTACAACAAAGATATGTATGATGAAGATAAATAGAAGAGATTGTAGTCATCGAATAGAAATGATAGAATGATAGAAGATGAAGAAGATAGATACGATGTATATGAAACGATAGATGTTAATCGTCCGATCTTAAACTAATGAATCTCTGTAACTACGATGAGATGTAAGGAAGAAACCATGACATGAGCATTGTATTCTAACAAAATATAAGTGGGAATAGCCACAAATACTGAGCAGAGCAGAAGGCTTGGAGCAGAGTGGTTGGGTTGCGAGTTAAGCGATGTATTGACGAGGAGGTCAAGCTGAGGAAATACAGAGCGAACTACCTAGCTTAAATACTCTACAAGATATGTGCGTATCCGCGATGAGTCTGAAGTACGAGTAAGCAAGAATGGTAAAGAATGACAAAGAATGGTGAAACGATGGTGTAGGAATGGCAAAGAATGGTGCAGGGTTGTGCGATGCTGTGTAGGGCAGTGCGAAGAACAATGAGGGCCGACCAAGGCTGATAGAAGCTGCATAAGGCAGCGCGTAGAAGTGTGATATGATAGAAGTGAGTCAGGTGAACAAATGAATAGAAATATCAAAGGCAGCACGTAAGGCAGCGCCTGTAGTGCAGAAGAATAAGAAAGGGGAAACGAGGCAGTGCGCCATAGAAAGTGTTCAGGCCGAGACGGATAAATGAGAAAATAGGGGTTGATGCGAAATGGGTGATGGGAAATCAAAGATGGGACGCGAGTGAAAAATAGGGGCATGGGATAGGGGCTAGGGGCTGACCGTGTTCACGACAACGAGTAAGGCATTGTATTGATGAAGAGGTCAAACTGAGGAAATACAATGAGTGTTGTGAACATGGTCAGCTCCTAGCCCCTATCTCACGCCCCTATTTTTCACTCGCATCCCACCTTTTGATTTCCCATCACTGTTTCCGCATCAACCCCTATCTTTTCATTTATCCGCCTCGGCATGGACACTTTCTATGGCGCACTGCCTTGTTTCTCCTTTCTCATTCTTCTGCACTACAGGCGCTGCCTTACGCGCTGCCTTTGATATTTCTATTCATTCATTCACCTGACTCTGTTCTATTATATCTCGCTTCTAAGCGCTGCCCTACGCAGCTTCTATCAGCCTTGGTCAGCACTCATTGTTCTTCGCGCTGCCCTACGCAGCATTGCGCAACCCTGCGCCATTCTTCACCATCGTTTCACTATCCTTCACCATTCTTACACCATCGTTTCACCATTCTTTGCCATACTCGCTTACTCGTACTTCAGACTCATCATGGCTGCACTCAGGTCTTGTAGAGTATATAAGCTAGGTAGTTCGCTCTGTATTTCCTCAGCTTGACCTCCTCGTCAATACACTGCTTAACTCGCATCCAACCGCTCTGCTCTGTGCTGCTAGACAATCTTGGATTATCTGCTATTGTCTTTCAGTCGCATCCGCTGCTTATCTCTTCGTCGCCGATTGACTTTGAGTCTTATGTTCTCCACCATCACTTTGATATAGTGCTGTGTACTTCGCAACAATACAGATCCTTGCTCTCAGAAACAGCAAATTGCAGACATCAACCAGACCATCAAAGAATTTAATACCAACCCAGCGCTCTCGCAGAGACTTGTGCTAGAGGGCCGTTGCGAAGCACAGCAATGCGAGTCTTTACTTTTAAGAATAAAATTACCAGACAGTTAACCAGAATATCCCCAGCACTTTAAATGTACATGGTGGTCTCCTTGAACCCGAGGAATGGGTGGTTTTACCATGCTTGTAGCACAAGAGTCAACTCAATGTATAGACCACCCATCTGCTCGCTGACGCGCGCTTGCGCTTGTGGATGTATCTAGCTATAGAGAGTAGCCTGCCTCATGGACGACATTGCAGCACCTTCTGCATATTCGAGTATCTGAATGTAGTTTCGTACAGTAATTCAGCACCAATAGTAAGTATTAGCGTGTATTATTTATTGCACTCTCACAACACTAAGATTCAAGAGCATGTAGGAATCTGTTATGACTGCCGTATCTCAGTCACATCCGCTGTTGGAAGAGTATGAGTGTTGGAGTACAATGCACATGCCATAGTAGCTACGACAACGGACTATACAATAAGGACTGACAGATAGGAGAATCTCTATGTACTTCTAAAAGTTTCTATTATTCTACAACTCTATTGTTCTCTTGTATTACTATTGTTCTTATTGTTCTCCCTTATATATCCTATCTATTGTTCTTACTAGTATATAGGTAGACAGTGTGAGTGGGGGTTTCTCTATCAAACTATTCCTCACTCACAGAGTTGTCATTGCAGGTTGAACAATGAGTTCAGGTGACACTCGCAAATCGCTGTTGTAATCGCCATTACAGCTGATTCCATTGATCTTGAGAATCAATCAAGCACGCAACAAGGGTCAAGAGTATATTGAATTATTTGCAACACCGTCTGGAGCCTCAACTGCAAGCCTTAAAAATATTTTAGCATCTTCTGAATCTACTAGAAAAATCCCATAGTGTCAAGACTGCTGTAGTGGCTGGGAGAGGTCTCTGCAGCAGCTAGCGTGCCCAGCAGGGGCCAAAGCAATGAACATGTCCTACAACTTGTTTTCGCAGGACTGGCCTATTACTCCTTAGTTTAAGGCAGACACAGCCCTCTCAAGGGATGATTGGGGAGGGTGGTGAGGGCAGATTAGATTAGACCATTTCTATATCAGGAGATAGATAAGATCTGGCCATTTTGGGAAACTTCAACTTCCTTAGTTTTGCACCAATCGAAAAACCCTGTAGAGGAAATGATCACATCACTATTCTAAGTGTTTTCACTAGAGGAATAAGGATTCGGACTATTACTGGTGGTGTATATAGACTTGTAACTTTGTAGCAGCCTCTAAGCGAATTGCACCATAGCAGAGTTAAAGCCTGTCCTCCTCAAATGCCACATTAAGATGGAGATATGAGTGAGACCATGTGGCCAGCCGCACATTCAAAATTGACCTCGCTTAGAGAGCACACACTGGAATAGGGTCAGCCTGATTCCCTCAGGAATTGTGGTGGACTTTCTTATTGGCTCAAGCACTCGCAGCTCGTGCAGGTCGATAAAGGTGGAGAAGACACATGGAGATAGGAGGTGATGTGGTCGGCTGATGGCAGTGGGTCAGGCCAGGGGAAAAAAACTCGTCTTACTACCTAAAGACTCGCAATTCAAGTCGGGGTTGACCAAAGTCTGTATCGCTTCTTGTATCGCTGAGCTATGACCGATACCTTCTTCAGTGATCCCAGAGGCACTCCCAGTGTGATTCCTTGTCTCATATAGAAAAAGATACCTTATCTAGCTATTGATGAAAGATAAAATATCTCTCACCATCTGTTGCCGTCTTGAACCACTATCTAGACCGGTGACCAGTCTGTACAACACTCAAAAGGGCTTTGTGTTGGAGTACAATGCACATGCCATAGTAGCTACGACAACGGACTATACAATAAGGACTGACATATACGAGAATCTCTATGTACTTCTAAAAGTTTCTATTGTTCTATGACTCTATTGTTCTCTTGTATTACTATTGTTCTTATTGTTCTCTCCAGTTTCGCTATTGTTCTCCCTTATATATCCTATCTATTGTTCTTACTAGTATATAGGTAGACAGTGTGAGTGGGGTGTTCTCTATCGAACTATTCCTCACTCACAGGTATGCTCAACATGTATCGTTCATATCTTCACATACTAATTCTATCGAACTATTCCTCACTCACAGAGTTGTTGTTGCAGGTTTAACAGGTTATGAGCCCTGGTGCATTGTGTTGAATCAGATTAACATCTCTCACACACTACCCTGCCCCTCGTTCAGTCAAGTCTACCCTTGGTAGCACTGCCTAGCAGTCCACTCGGAGCACTTGTCTGTCCCCAGTTACACTTGTGACTGGACGATTAGATTTTCTCAGTCTTCATCTCTTCTCACGGATGACTTCGTCCACATTCTCGTTTATCTCACACGTCCTTCGCACGGCGTTCGCCACATTGGGAGTACTCTCCCTTTAGAACACTGAACGTATCCGGACTGGTCCTGATCCTTACTGGGAAAAGGTTACCGCGAGAGGTTGAGAACACTAGGTTCAAAAAACCACATAGGAGATAGCAGACCACCAACAACATCGCATCTCGAGCGAGAGAGTTGGAGAACGGTGCAACACCCGGGGTCTTACATATATAACTACAAAACGTACAGACCACGATAGTTTTCACGTTCAAATTGCCTAAGGGCCCATTGCTTTATGTTACCATTTTTGTTTCAAAAACCTTTTCTACCTTACACGCTCCATTGGACTATGTCTTCCGAGTCCACCTCGTCTTCCCTTTCTCTCTCCGCTGCCAACATTGCTGTTTGGCAGGAGAAGGTCATCAACAAAGCGCTCACTCTTGACACTATTGACATTCTCAATGGAGACGAGACGGCACCAGCAAGGACAGACGCAAAGGCATGGCAAAGCTATCGAAGCCGCCGAGGCCAGCTTGCAGGATTTATCCGCGACACCCTTGACTTCGCCCAGACCAAGTCTATCTTGAAGGACGTTAAGGCTGACGATCCTGAAAAGATGTTTTCGACACTCATTCTACACTACGAGCCTAAGACTGCCCAGTCTTGCGCTGGTGCACTGCAAGAACTTCTCTCCATTCACAAAACCGACGAGGAGAAATATGGCGACTTTGGATCTCGCATCATTACTGCAGGTTCCCAGGTCACTGACCGCTTCCCCAAAGACTCTGTCTACATCCCAGAGGAGGTTGAGGAAGTCTCTGCCACTGTTGCAGGAGTTGCCACCACAATCACAAAGCTCGTCACTCCATCCTCATACATCATTGGCTACTCTGCATACGATCTCATCGCCAACCTTATGACTGCCATGGTCACCATTGGCCTTCCCCATGATACCAAAGCCGATCTACTCCGCCACACTCTCACCCACCTCGACATTAAAGGAGGAACTGAACTCCTTTAACATCTTCGCAAGGCTGATACCATGCAGAAGAATGAGGAACTTGCGGAAGGCACGGCCCTTGCTGCCAAAGCCACCACTTTGAACAAAGGCAAGCAGCCAAGGAAGAAGAAGACCAATGGCAAGTCGAGCGGGACTCCAATTGCAGACAAGTGTGTTCTCCACCCAAATGGTTTCCACTTGAACAAGGACTGTACCGTCCAGAAGGCACTTGCTGAGGCGAAATCCAAGGCTAACATTGCTGAAGATTCTTCGTCCTCCCAAGAAGAAGCCATGCTTGCTGCCATTGCTCACATTGCAAGTACCCCTCGTTTTCGTCGACCAAAAACTCCAGCTGACACTCATTGGAATGCAGACTCCGGCGCTACCTCGCATATGACGCCGAATCGCAACTGGTTCAGAGATTTCGTTGCGCGAGACATAGAGATTAAGTTGGCCAACGATCTGGTCATCTGGGGTCGAGGCATTGGGAATGTTGTATTCAAACCCTCTAACAAGGGCGGCAACAAGGATCTAGTCGTTTTTGAAAATGTATTATATGTCCCTACTCTGCGAAATAACCTCTTTTCTATTCTCACTGCTGTGAAAAAGAGAAAGATGCGAGTGGTCATTGAGAACGACGGTCTTGAATTCTCAAAAGACGGAAAGACACTTATCATGGGTACTATTTCTGGCACTACAGGAATGCTGGACGGTGTAACATTGGATGCCACAGAACGTGTCTATGCAGCGACAGTAGACAAGAGTATTCTGCATGATCGACTTGGGCACATTGGCATCGATCAACTGGACACGCTCCTCAAAAAGGACCTTGCAGAAGGAGTAGTATGCAAACCAGGTACAAAAGTGAAGGATTATTGTGAAGCCTGTATTGCAGGCAAGCAACATCGTCTACCATTCCCAAAAGTCTCTGAGCACCGTAGCACTGAAATTGGAGGAAGAATCCACAGCGACATCCACGGACCTCTACCTCGCACGCGAAGTGGTCACCGCTACTGGACGAACTTCATCGACGACAATTCTTCGCACAAGACGACAGAAAAGCTCAAACACAAGAGCGATGTCTTTGCTGCATTTAAGAAGTATGTTGCTGCAGTCAAAACCAAGCACGGTGTGAAAGTCAAGATTTTTAGGAACGACAAAGGAGGGGAATACATATCAAAGGAGATGATTGAATGGTGTCAAGCACAGGGGATCAAATTTGAGCACACAGTCAAAGCTACCCCACAGCAAAATGGAGTTGCAGAACGTCTAAACCGTACTCTAGCTGAGGGGGTGGTAGCCATGCTGAATCATGCTGGTCTACCCTCTTCGTGGTGGGAAACAGCAGTAACCTACTACACCGAGATCCTAAATGTCACACCTACATCTACACTCTCTGAAACCACCTCCTATGAGGTATGGAACAAGTGGAAGCCAGATCTTTCAATGTTCCGCATGTACGGCTGTCGGGCTTTTGTCAATGTTGCTAGAGCTGATCGCAAGAATTTGGATTCCCATACGATTCCCTGCATTTTTGTAGGATTCGAGGAAGGGTACAAAGGCTGGAAGTGCTATGATCCAGTCGCCCAAAAATTCCATATTTCACGCGATGTCATTTTCGATGAAACCAGCTTCCCTGGTCTCTCGACGAAACAAAAGACAGTGACTATACCTCCTGCTGAATTCAGAGAATTCTGGTTCCATGCAGACGATGACACTGAGGACAAGGACGAGTCAGCCTCTTTGAGCGCTCCTCCTTCTCCCCCAAGCAATCCTTCTCTACCTCCCATGCCCCCCAGACGGCCATTGGATGGTTCAGATGATGACTCTGAGGATGATGAACCTCGCACACCAACTGCTCGCCCACCATCACCAGGTTGGACAACGGTAAAACGCGGCAAAAAACCACGGTCAAGGGTTGAGCCACAGCTGTCTCCAACACCAAAGGCGAAACCTGAGCCGGAGTCCCCTGAACAAATTCGGGCCCCAATTCCTATCGACCTTCCAAGGCCGGAACCTCAGGCACCACCTAGCAAAATTCCTCTACCATTAGCCGCACCCAAGTCAAATCCAAAGCAGCCATATCTAGTTGCGCAGAATACGTGCCCAAAAAGGTCTACGGCACAGCCAACAGACTACATGGGCATGCATGGCCAGAAACGTCGTGGCACTCTACCTGCAGCACGACGGGATGTTGAGGCACTAGCAGAGGAAGAAGAGGAATCCAGGGACATTGTCATTGGTACCAGTCAGAACTCGACCACAGCGGTGCAGGATTGAGGGGGTGCACAAAGATCCAATCCAGCACCTCCACCGGTCTTACCACCTGGTAGCATTCCATTTGCATCAATTCCACTCCGTACAACTTCGAATTCAGCGCCAATCACTGCAGAAAGCCTTGGAGACATCGAAGAGGAAGTCGACTTTGCTGCTGCCCTACATGCAACTCCAGTCATGGAATCTGTCTTCCAAGTCTATGGGATCACAGACGACTACATTCCACTTGCTATGGGTTACGAGATTGCGCTTGAGTCCACTGTTGAAGCAGCTTATGGTGCAGCCACACGCCCAAATGATGCTCCACGCAATTGGCGCGAAGCCATGGCACGCGATGATGCAGACAAATGGTTAGAAGCTGCCCAGTCAGAGATACAAGCGCTCAGAGACAATGACACCTGGGAGCTAGTTGAACTGCCAAAAGGACGAAAGCAAATTGGTTCACGTTGGGTCTTCTTGATCAAACGAGACTCTGACGGACGAGTACAGCGATATAAAGCACGACTAGTTGGTCAAGGCTTTGGACAATCCCATGGCATTGATTACGACGAAGTCTTTGCTCCTACCACACGACTTGCCTCTCTCAGAGCTATCCTTGCCCAAGCTGCTATGGATGGTGCTTACATCGAGTCCATTGACATCTCCAATGCCTACCTCAACGGAAAAATTGAGGATTCGTTTGAGGTTTATATGTCTCAGCCTGAAGGCTTCGAGGAACCAAACCCAAATGGTGGCAAGTGGGTGTGCAAGCTGAAGAAGGGTCTCTATGGTCTAAAGCAAAGTGGACGACTCTGGTACCAAAAACTTGCAGAAGAGCTAGAACGCATTGGTTTCACTCAACTACAGTCTGACCCAAGTATCTACCACTGGGAAAAAGACGGTATTCACGTCACTCTTCCAGTCTTTGTTGACGACATCACCATCACGTCCAAGGACAAGTCCAAGATTGACTGGGTCAAGAAGTCGCTATCGGAGGTGTTCAAGCTCAAGGACTTGGGTCCAACCACGTACCTCTTGGGTATAAAGGTTGAATACGACCAAAAGAACCGAGTCCTGTCTCTGTCCCAAACTCAGTACATGCTTGCTCGATTCCGCCTTTCTGACTGCAAAGCCGTCACTACCCCCATGGAGCCTGGCATCACGTTGTCCAAGGAGCATTCGCCATCCACTGATGAAGAGTCAGAGGAGATGCGCAAGATTCCCTATATGAATGCAGTTGGAGCACTGATGTACCTTGCTATTGGCACTCGACCCGACATTGCATACTCAGTTGCGAAACTCGCTCAGTTCAATTCAAATCCCGGCATTGCTCACTGGAAGGCAGTGAAGCACCTCTTCCGCTATCTGCAAGGAACAAGCAATCTTAAGCTTACCTTCCGCAAATCTGACAATGGCAGTCCCCTCACTTCCGAACTCTTTCATACGTACAGTGATGCAGACTATGGTGGATGCCTTGACACTCGAAGGTCCACTAGTGGTTTTGTAATGAAGATGGGAACTGGGGCAGTCAGCTAGTCAGCCAAGAAGCAAGTCACAATTGCAAACTTGTCTACAGAAGCTGAATACATATCAGCATCTTCAGCTGGGCGCGAGGTCATTTGGATGCGAAGTCTTCTGACAGAACTGGGATTCAAAATGGACAAGCCTTCTCCTCTCATGGTCGACAATCAATCCGCATTGAAAGTCCTTAAGAATCCAGAGCATCACAGCAAGATGAAGCACATTGACATCAAGATGCATTGGATCAGGCAAGAAATTAGGTGCCGGAACATTGAGGTCCACTTCCTTCCAACTAGCGACATGATCGCCGACATCCTTACAAAACCTTTGCCTCGAGCAGCAGTAGAACGCCACCGCCTAGCGCTGGGACTCATGTAGCTCAACGGACATTACATTGAGGGGGTGTGTTGGAGTACAATGCACATGCCATAGTAGCTACGACAACGGACTATACAATAAGGACTGACATATACGAGAATCTCTATGTACTTCTAAAAGTTTCTATTGTTCTATGACTCTATTGTTCTCTTGTATTACTATTGTTCTTATTGTTCTCTCCAGTTTCGCTATTGTTCTCCCTTATATATCCTATCTATTGTTCTTACTAGTATATAGGTAGACAGTGTGAGTGGGGTGTTCTCTATCGAACTATTCCTCACTCACAGGTATGCTCAACATGTATCGTTCATATCTTCACATACTAATTCTATCGAACTATTCCTCACTCACAGAGTTGTCGTTGCGGGTTTAACACTTTGCTCAATATCGACCCCAGGTCAATACATTTCTTTGGGCTCCAGTGATCAATATATAAAATGAGAAAGTGTAGACAACTTTCGAACACAAGCCTTGTGATCTTGACTAGGGTGAATTTTGAGCTCTGTTTCGAAGTTGTCGGGCTGGGAAGGGGCAGCCTGACAGCCAATTTGAATCTCAAATGGGGCCGTGAATGCACATCCACGATTTGGTACTCAATGGCAGGTATATGAGGGGTGCAACTCATTCATGGTCCACCTCTCCGGTGGTTGCCTAACTTGAAGGTTGAAGGTTCACCCATGGCAGCGGCTTTGCTGCCACGATCTAGCCAACGATTTGTTAGGTTCCACGTTCGTCGTAGTCTTATGCCTATAAGCTATTCTGCGTCAACTGTTTATAGGCCAGAATCGGACATCTTCGCAGCTCCCCCGAGCTCAGCCACCGCAGCCACTCCATTGGCAAAAACTCCAGGATCTCTCCAAAAAGCGGGGAGCATAATCTTCATGAATTCAGAATCAAAGCTCTGGAGGAAGCCCATTAATGTTGAAACCTGCTCCCACCTCCCCGGGCAAAAGCCCGGGTGCTACCCTAGTCCATGAATAAAAGCACGAACCCAGATAACTTTGAAATATGTCTGGCCATATCTCGCGTGGTCTGATCGGTTTTCTTGGCAGGCGGTGGACCGAAACCAAGTTAATGTACCTGATCTCACTGTGGTTTCCCTCAAACGTGGACGAAGTATTAGGAGCATGGTATGAAGCTTACATAGGATAAGCGGAAAGCAAGGAATGGAAGTAGGGGACAGTAAAGCTGCAGTATTTCAACGCCTACTGGACCACGGCGGCGCCAAAGGGGCCGCGATGTGCAGTGATGCCCGTTCAATATGGGAGCTCGTCCCGTTCGTGTTCATGGCCCTCCTAGGACTGCCAAGTTCTGTACCTTTTTCCCGAGCACATCTAACACGCCCAGCCCGTGAAAGGCACATGCCAGCGCCTAGTCTTGATTAATATAAGATACACCAGCACATTTATAACACATACTCTCTTCTCGGACACTGGCCAGCCGCGCGCCAGATACATATTAAAAGGCATGCTGCATATGGGCTATATTTACGCATGCTCAATCCGATACTACTACCAGTGGAAGAACTTGTTGATGCGTTCGCCGAAAGACGGCGCTAATACGTTGAGACTCTGCCTCAACGCAGCGATCTCCTTGCGCTCTCTCTTAGTTGGGTTCTTCTTTTTGGTATATCTGATGAGTTCTTCAAGGGTGAATTTCAACTCCTTCCCTGCTTCAGTTGTGCGTAGGGACTTCTGATAGTCGACCAGCTCTTTCTGGATCTGTAGTGTGGACCCTCTTTGGCGCCGGGTGTCATAATCGAGGAAACGCTGGACCGTGGCCTCCATAATGTTTATAATGCATAGATCCCCTTCCTCCGACTCGTGGTCCACGATTTGCATGACAGTCGCACCTCTCTGTAAGAGGTCTGCCCAATACCTTTCGCTCAGCTCCTTTTCCCTGCTCTCACCCTCTCCTTTGTCACACTTTTGCCAGTGCACGGTAGCCAATACCACCTTCCCGAACGCGTCTTCTCCGCAGACCTTGGTGAATATTTTGAAGTTCATCAGCAGGGATCCACGCATGCGTATGTCTAGGATGCTGTGCAGATAGATAAGTCCACCGACTGACATCCCTTTCTCGTAACTGCGACTCCAAAAGCTCAGCAACAGAACAGTGAATAGTACAAATGTCTCACCACCTTGACAACCAGGTAGCGACCCTTGAGAGAATCTCAGAATCAGGAACGCCTGTGTCGTCGAATCCTGGGGTATCTACCAGGATTAAGCGCCGACCGTCCAACCTGGCCTTACAGAAGTCGGGGGTTCTGGCCACGTACGCCGTCACGGCATTAGTACATGAGTCCAGTTTCCCTGATACAGCGATGTCTCCATTTCCGGTATATTTCTTGATGAACTGCGGAATAGCATCGTCAAGCGGAAAGCCACGGAGAGCGTAGAAGACAAGACCGCTTACTGTGCTTTTCCCTACCCCGGTAGGGCCCATGACCCTGAGATGCATGAGAAAGAGGACGGCTCGTAGGAGGAAGCCCGATACTCACACAATGATGACATCGTTTTCATCGCCATCGAAAGGAACGTGGGCCGCCTCGGTTATATTGTCTGCGCCGCTGGCGGGCTCAGAGGTCTCGAAGATACTCAGGAGTTTCTTGACTCGATCCATGGTGGATGGATTTGTGGCGGAAGAAGTTGTAAGTGTTACCGGGAGGCAGATGTCAGCAGAGGAGGAGACGCTCGCATTTATTAAAGGTTTCCGTGCGTACAACGTGCCTTCTCTTAGGCGCCCGGATTCCCATACATTCGGTGTCGGCACGAGCCGCACGAACACCCTGAGGCGCTTTGTGACCTGTCACGCTGGCAGTCAAGTGCTTCGTTGTGTTAATTCAAAGCTGCTGTCACTGATCACAATCTGGGTGTAATCTACAGAATTCCGAAGAAGGGAAGGTTCGCACCAGGTAGAACTGTTAATAGTGCTGATAAGGGTCCCTCGAGGACAGAACCACCTCGCGTTCTTGCCTTCGCATAGTAGGTGATGGTTTAAGCTCCCATCGCTCTAACACCTTCGACCGCGCATCCTGATTCCTGCCACTTATTTCCTATCTACGCAGTCTGGTCTACGGAGATTTCAACTTTCTTGAGGGACAATGCGTTGGCGCCCATCTATCAAAGTTCCCATCCGAAACGGTATCTAGGCACCAGCGAGCATTGCATAGCTTGCGCTTGATCTATACAATCTCACGAAGGCCGAAATTAGTGCATTCTTTTCAACACGTCCCCCCACTTACCCAGCATGCTTTCACGGAAACGACGGCGAGCGCCATACTGAGGCTCCAAGAGAACCCTTACGGTTTTCGCCACAAGGCAAATGACAAGCGTGTAGAGTAGTGTTGCCAGAAGGCAAGGTCAAGGTGCCTTGAGGTGACACACTGCCACCACCTTGAACGGCCTCGAGGTGCACAAGCGGGCACCAGCAAAACCCCTGCAATTCGACGACGGCAATTTCGATGCTAAATCTGTCCCATTGGGCCCGGAAACAGCGTCGTAACACTGCCCTTTCGTAATTTCTCTCAGGATCGCATCCAAAAGTTTTCAACTCGAGGGGCACGACATTATGCAAACGACTGTAATTCAAGGTTGCCGGACAGAATATGTATAAACATAGACCAAAAATATTAGCTAACGCCTCAGCGAAACAGGTGGGAGCGAACTCTTCAGCCGTATCCTAGAAACTAGCAGACTGACTGTTTCAGTCCCAGATATCGTGAGAGCCAGCGCGACAGGAAGGATCTGTACTGTTGAGTTCTCTTATGTCTCGCCTGTGATGCGTTCTGTGCGAGATTGTCCAGCAAGTAGGTGATGATTGCCTTCTGGTCGTTGGGCTTCTGCCTGATGTGCATGATTTCCGCCCCACGCCTTACAATCGGTTCGTACATCGCCATGGCTCTCTGCTCTTGCGAACCATCGAGCTCCTCTCGAAGTCTGTCCCATTGCGATGTAGCGACGACTGCTTTGTTGAAGGATTTTTCACCGCACAGAGTGGCCAACGCTTCGCTTGTCCGCCAGGGCACGATCCGCGTCTGTCTAATGTCCGAGAGATAAACGATGCCAGCGGGAGACTTTTGCTTCCCAAACCTGTTATTTATGCCCGTTAGCGCTATGTGGTGGTAAAAATGAAAATGAAAGAAGAAAGGAGGTACACCCACGTCTGTTCCAATCCGACCATGATTATTCGAACAATCTCAGCGTCGTCCGTATACTCGCTATCAAATCCTGGGGTATCCACCAGAATTAGGCGACGGCCTGCCAACGAGGAGTGTTGCAAATCCTTGACCTCGTACGGTGACACGTCACGGGTACACGACCTGAGAGTGTGCCCCACGACGATGGTTGCATCCCCCGTCAATTCCTGGATGAACTGTGTAGGGTAGTGTGAGACAGAACTTAACAATGCGAGCTTGGTTTCCAAAAGAAAAGGAAGAAAAAAGGGCTCACTTTACTTTTGCCCACTCCTGTTGAGCCCAAAACCCTGGTTCCGCATGAGTGGAGAAAGTAGGCATATGCAACCCTGTAGTACTCACAAAATGACAATATCCCCTGGCTCGGAACCAATGCCAGACTCAACCCCATCTTTCTTGAGACCTAAACGCTTCGCCAACGGACCCCAGTTCTTGACGCTCGCTGACATTGGGAAGGGTTAAGTTGGGTATTGTGAACCTGAAGGCGAACGCGGTCTATTAAGGGTGTCCGACGCACATGATGCGCAAAGGCAGTGTCGGGCCGCAACGTGCATGCGGCGTGGGCTTGAATATTGGGAAGAAGGGTATGATCGATGTCAATGCTGCAACCCTTATGCACTTTTCAACCGCAAGGCAGTGGTCTAGAATCCCGGGTACAGTTCGTTTGGGCTAGTACCAAGCTAGGACTCAGGAGCCATGAAAGGATGGCCGATTTGGTCCAAATGAAAAACATGAGGATCAAGAGCAACGACCTGAGTCGAGGCCACGTATGTCCAACCTACCATACCGATCAGCTGAAAGCCTCGTGACTGCGGTAGCACACCTTGCACTATCCCTCAACAGGACTATGCTGAGCAATGTCCGATCCTAAAACCCCCTTTTTGGCCGTTTTCGTACCTGCCATTTTGGGTAGGTTCCGTACACACTCCGGATCGGGTGCCCCTGTTTTTGCCCATTTCCGTCAGTATACTTAAGGTAACAGCTGATTTCAAAACTCTTCGGCTCGATCCAGCCGTTACCGCGTTACCTCCACAATGGAATTGCTACAAAAACGGTTGGCAGAACTCGCGCGCGTGTTGGTGGAGTGGGCCAATCCGGCTCGCTTATACCTTTTAAGGTAATCCGTGTCTCCCTTGGCTGCCCATCACTGCATCATCGAGCCCCTATTCACCGAGCGTCTATCGAAGGAGGAGCAACTGAGACGTCCTGGCAGCAATTACCTTCTAAACCACGTCAACCAGAACGAGACTCTGCTAATTCAACAAGAGATTGTCGACCTTCAAAGGAACATCCCAGAGACACAGGCAGGGAAGGAGCTAAGGCACAACCTGTTGGAGCTGCTAGCACTCCAGAGGGCTGCTGAGTCAATAAACCTCGACGATCAGGATAAGAAGGAACTGACGATGAGGCGGAGACAGGTGAAGGATCAGATGCGGAATCTGGAGCTATCATGGGGCGATCGCTTCAAGAAGCTCTTCGGTCTTTTCTAGCTACTGAAGGTGTAGCAAGGGCATTTACATAATGCTTTTTCATTTCGCCTTACGGCTTAACCAGTGCGCCTTGGAATAGAATGCCACTACGCCTGATTTCTCACCTCGCTTCCCATTATTGACTCTTCTTGAAGTCTTGCTCAGCACCTATGGTATGTCGGCTGCCACACAGCATGGCGTATATCCGAGCCCTGTTTGAGGCATAGCATGATACACTAAGCTCAACATTCAAAGGAAAGTTCGAAGGCAGCCACAATGCATTATACCACAGTGAAACCAAGCTCCTAGTTGGCTCCTAGCACAGCTTTTGAACATCAAACTAAACTAAACTGGTCAAGGATACAACAAGGGTAAGCCATGCTGCCATATTCTGTTTGGCTGTAGAAAGCATGTCGGATAGCGATGGAGCAAGAAGATATGAAGAGGTCAGGGAGGCGACTAGGAGCTACCTCACGCGTTGAAAGTGCACAACCTTTCCTCTCCGCCAAATCCACCACCTTCAATGAGTTGGCCTCGGGTCCGCTTCTGGGTCAGCCTCCCGTATGGCCCTCTCCATCCTCAGGCTCCAGATGGTCCCTGCCCGCCGCCGCCGTGGATCCAGCGAGACACCAGCATCATCGAAGTGGGGTGAGTGTACGAGCACTTGTTGCGCCCCACCATTGGCGATGGAGGTGCGCCTAGAATATCTAAAGTCTGCCTCAGCAATGAGCATCAATGCCAACAGGACCCCCTTATACGCTGGGAAAGGTTGTTTCCAGGTGCGAACAAAAGCAGACCCGAAAAGGTACAAAAAGGCCCAAAATCGAGGTTTCAGGAAACGAACTAGGTACTGGCACGGAAGGGACTCCAGGTAGTGATCAAAAAGGGGCGGGTTGGATGTGGAAAAGACTTACTGTTTAATGCCGATCGTGAAGATGACTCTGAGCTTCCGGTGTATCTCGCTGTTTCATGCATTTCCCTTTCTTGCGAAATCTATGAGAGACGAGGTAGTGTCACCATGAGGACGGAGACTCGGCAGTCAAGATTAAGGGGGAAATGCACAAGGGGAAATGAGGAAAGGCGCAATAGAGACAGACCAATCACACGTGAAGAAAAGCGCGTACCAAAAGAAAGCCAAGTAGAAGCTGAGCATATGGGCAGAGCGAAAGGGACGTCCAAGGGAAACAAGCCACGAATGGACAACACGAGCAGTGGACGAACGCGCAGTCACAGATCACGAACAGTCCCAGAACCCACGAGGTGCTCACATTCTAATACAGTGTCGATCTTTACGCCTCGACGTCTGCCTAGGGTGCCGACAAATACGCTGGCTAGCGGCTGTGGATGCGGGGAACACGTCTCGGGGCCCAAAGTGAAACTGAGGTTCTACAGCATCTTGAACGACCATAGGAAGGTCAGTGACGTTCCGAAGGTGGTACTGGATGAAACTCACCCGGAATACCCTCAAGCACTGCTTGCCTTGACCAGTGCACCTGCGATGGGGAAAGTCAAGACACGAGTGCTGAATTGCTGAAGTAGAGCTGCTCATTGCAAAGGATCTACAATGAAGGTTGGTTTGCAGTGTCAGTAAAATCGAGAAAGTAGGGGAATATGGGATATAAAAAAAAGGTGAGGCTGGGACGAACGCATAGAGGTTCAAGGGGATGTTAAGGAAACAGACGACCGAAAACCAAGTACTCACGTCTCCCCCTCCCCAACAAACTCACTGGAATTACTCTGGTCAGCAGCGTACAATTCTTCGCCGGTGAACAGAAATCCGGTTGTCACTGCAGCGACGGGCCCATAACGATGCGAAGGTAATCAGTGTCGAGCCTTGGGCCTGCGTAGATGCGTTCCTAGTTCCATTTGCTGCGCCTCCACAGAAGAGCAGAACGCGGTAGGTGGCAGGTGCGAAGAAGTCGGGAGGTCGTCCTAGCAATTACGCCGTATCTGGTTCAAATCTTGCGGCATAATCCTGGGGCTTGGTGGGTCGATAGTCGATTAATATTGGCCTGTAAGTGGACTCATTCCCGTGTCGAAACCGACGCCTTGGAACAGCGGGTTCCTGTAAGTGTGTCGTTTATCGGCAGGCTGCCTCCCTCCTGCTCATCGAGGCCTCGGGTTACAAAATCCAGGCTACCCTCACCAAAAATGATACTCACCGTCCTCTCCCTGAACATCCGCGTTCTTTGACAACGAGACGGCCTTTGGGGATTCCGGATTCCGGAAGCATTGTGTCGAGTTCATGGCTCACCGTCTCACGAAGATTAGATATCTCGGAATGCTACCAGGGATACAGGTTCAGCATACAAAGGTGATGCCTCGAAACCAATGCCTACCTTGCAGAACTCAAGCCGACAGGTCAAACTTCGCGCAGGTCCTATGATGGGGATCGGACGAAGGACCTAATAATCAGACCGAGTCGAAGCTCGCAAGAATGCGTGTGGGAATGTGCGAATAGCAGCTCAGGCTCGTACCTAACCATGATTTTCGAGTGCGGGAACTGTGACCGCCGCTTCTACTCTGATCATGCAATAGAAAGCCATTGCCGAGCCACCGGACACAGCAGGATCTGGTACTGCGACCCTTGCGATCGAGAGTTCAGATCTGAAGATGGGCTTGAGAACGTGAGTTTCTTCAAATCGTTGGCTGTATACAAACATCTTTACCTACTCTCTGCATCAGCATCTTCTGTACTCTGCTGCCCACGCGATGCAGCACGATTGCCTTGACTGTGGCCGAAACTTCCGTTTTGAGGAGGCTTTAATATTTTAATATCTCATTGCAATGCTAAAGGTCATCGATGGCGATGGTATTGTGAGCTCTGTGATCGAGAGTTCAACACCGAAGATGGCCTTGAACAGGTAAGCCAATCACTGTGACCCATTTGAATACCCACTGAGGGTCACCACCAGCACTGTTACACTGCCATCGCTCATCGGACATGCAACAAATGGGATCGTGTCTTTGATACCGTGCCAGGATACGAGAATGTAATACCTTCTTATTCCTGTTTACTCTTCCAAGCTTACCCTCTCCTTTAGCATTGTGCCAAGTCCATGAAGCATCGCCAGCCCGAGCGCGCCAATCAAAGCATGCATTGTCATTTGGGTGACAGGGTTTTCAAGTCCCCCTCTGCCTATGCGCAGCACGTCCAATCTGGAGTACATAATGTATCAAGGCACAACACCACCCGAGCCGCTCACTCGCTGCGTGCTACCCCTCCAGTGACCCTGCCTATGCAATTCAATACTTTTCCTCCCAGCACGCCTCACATTAATCTTCGGGTTGACGAGCGCGGAGCCAATGTTCCTGCGGCATCTCGACCTGCAGAAGCTGGACCTCCTCTCCGTGAGGAGGAGCTTGCTGCCGCCACAGGTGCCGCTGTCCCAGGACCCTCGGCTCATGCAACCCTTGGTCCTAGGTAGACCTCCTTCGGCTCTGATCGAGTTGTTTTTCCCCACGTTCACGACGACCGAGTACATTCCGGCAAACTTCATACACTTCGGAATTCCTTATGTTTATCATTTGGGCCTCTGAATGTTCTGAAACGTCCTTTCATTCACGACACGCATGAACTCGGCTGTGCGGAATCCTGATGCGTTCGTTTGCCCAAATGAGACGTGCAGGAGGCAGTTTGCTCTCATCTCGCCCTAATAATGCAGCACATCGAGAGCGGCATTTGCGGCCTTGCTTTGAGGCGAGAGGTATACCGGAGGTTTGAAAGGCTCGCTGGTAGATTCTCCAAGCGCTTGAATCCTGCATGAAGTTTAGCGTGTGTCATGGTTGTTCATATGTGCCCAGTCTTGTTTTGATTCAAAATGCACCTTAGTGGCTGCTCGAAGAACCTTCATTGTTATATTTGCTAGATGTGTACCCCAGAATGAATTCGTTTGCTTGACTTGTGCCTCCTTCGCATCGGACAATATTGATCCCTGGATGTAGAGCTTCCTTGCTGGTGCATTCATCGTCGTGAGGTCTCGCTTCAGGCCTCTCTCGTCGACCCCCGCATCTGTGCTGCCTTATGAAGGTTGAGAGCCTCCGGGCAAACTTCAGTTCCCTTCCTGCTTGCGTTGCTGGAATTAAGCAGTCTAGCTGGGTTGAGAGCGCTTAATCTAGAATCTATAAGACCTTGCTAGGAAAGGCATAGGGATCGAGGAAGCTTGAAGCATGCAGGAGTGTTCTACCGTTTTGTGATTGCACAATTAGTTCTGACTTCTCTGGATACTTCGTATGGAGCACAAGGCGTCAAAATCGTGAAGCTTCGTATTCTAGCCTGTACACATATACAGGAAAAGAAGGAAATACGGTGTTAGAAGCCAAACACGTTCTTGAGTCACTCGGAGAAAGGCACTTTCAATGCCTTGAGCTGCTTCTTTGCTCTTGCCATCTTCGCATCAAGCTCTTGCTTCCCCCGCTCGTCCAACGTGTTCGCCTGTACCTCTTTCTGGTACGTAAGAAGCTGTTCAAGGCTATACTTCAGTTCCTTTCCCGCTCGTGTCCGTGAGATGTTTTTCTCCGAATCGACGATCTCCTTTTGGATCCGCAGGACCCATTTCTTGTCTTCGTTTTCATGCAGCGCATGGATCAAGTAGTCCATAATGACCTCCCGGTCTTGAGGCTGTTTGACTGAGAAAAGCTGAGCCCCTATGTCCAAAAGTGGTTTCCAAAACTCAGCGCTTAGCTCTCGTTCGCGGTGTTCACCTATAACCTCATTCGGCAAGTTATCCCATTTTGAGGTAGCCAATGCGACTCTCTCGAGCGAAGTGCCGCAAAGTTTCGTGAACATGTTGCGGTTCAGCCTCATGGCGGCGGAAGTGAGCTGCTGTGATATATCGCTCATGTATATGATGCCCGAGATGAACCCCCGCTCATTATAGCTGCAAGCCAGGATCATCAGCCACCGGTTGACGAGAGGCGACGGACTACACTCACGATTGCGCCAGCCACACGGAGATTCTTTTGAGTATTTCAGAGCCATCTAAGAATGCATCATCGAATCCGGGAGTTTCCACCATGATCAGACGACGATTTTTCAGGCTCGGGAAGTTCTGAGCGAGCGTTGGAGGAACGGCAGCCAGATACCAAGTCACATCCCGGGTACAGGATTGCAACTGATGTCCCACAGCAGCTGCGCCGTTTCCAATGTACTTATTGATGAACTAGAGGTATTGACTGAGACAAAGAGCATTAAAGGCACCGAGAATGGGCTCACTGTACTTTTCCCGGCCCCAGTGGAACCCATAACTCTACACTGAGTGAGATGGATGGCATCTCGGTGTCCAAGCCAGCACTCACAAGATTATGATATCGTCATCTTGACCTGTGAATGGATGATGATACTCCTGGTCGGTGATACCCAGCTTCCTCATCCAGGCCTTTGAAGTACCAGCAGTCTGTTTACGCCTGGTTACGCTTAGATCCTCCTCGAAGACGGGAGGGGAGGTAAGATGTGAGATGGGGTCATCGGCTGATGCTGTGGCGGAAAGAGTGGGGTTGAAATTGACGGGAAGGTGGTCCGGTTGGTAATCCTCGCAGCCATCTCGTCGCTGTTGGAGACGGCTTTGGCTAGGGGTTGTTAGCGAAGACCTCGCTTCGGATTCGACCTCGAATTTTACGCGTCGGAACAGCTTTGCCATTTTCGCATCACTTACCCAAAGGTCGTCGTCAATATCAACTTCGTCGTCTTCGTAATCTTCGGTGGATAGCTGGACTTTTGGTTCGTCCATTGATTCATGGACCTCTGGCCCATCGTCCCCCCATGTTCTTGCTACGCCTTCCTGCGAAACGGCATCTGGCTGGCTTGAGGAGTCGCCGCTTCGAACTCCACTGAAGGATTGAGCTGTCTCTCTATCCACATGAATAAGGATCGCGTGGCGATTGAATAAAGGCACCCTTTACAGACCTCGTTTCTTCATCGACTTCTCCGATCTTTTCTTCAACAGGCCCGGAAGAGTAAGCATTGAATTTTGTTCCGCAATGGTGGCTAAAGGTGCAAGTCAGGCCCTGTAAAATATTTGCTAGATGCCTGGAGCTCACCACTTTATCCATCCATTGTCATTCCTCTGTTTGCCATCATCGTAGCTCGTTTCGCATCGAGGACATACGTTAACCGAAACCTCGAGCCTCGAGAATGTGATCGTAATTTCGAACACACGGCATTTGTCAATACGCTGAAGAATATCTTCTTCTTCGCTGACGGTGGCGTCCGTGGTGGATTCATCGAGTTGGTATTGCCTGTTATCGATGAAGCGGCTCGCTGCAGTTCCCTCGCAAGCCATTCCAACAGCCAGGTGCATGTCCTTGGGGGCATCATAAGCAACATTTTATGTTATTGAAAGAACAGGGCTCACCTCGAACGTTTCCACGAAGCGGCATGGGATAGACCATGGTTTGCCATGTAGTGGTTCCAGGACGATTATCTCTTCAATCACGACTTCGCGAAGCATCGAGATAGGACCTAATTCGAGAAAATCATGAAGGCCTTCTTTGGTGAACGTCGAGGTTCTTGTGAGGAATTGACTACTGGCCCACCAGAAGCTAGACAGTTACCGCGCCGCTTCAGCATCAACTAATTCTTCACAGAGAGTGTAAAACTCACGAATGAAGGCAACGCAGCCACTCGCCTATAGCCATCACCTCTTCCGAGATGCTCAAGCGAATCTTTCTGATTTCTTCAGGTTCGTTATGGGTCCACCATTCATGCACAACACTGTAGGCGTATCGAGCACGAGGAAAGGAGCGATGTGGCAACCGCGCGATTTGAATGAGCAGTTTAGAAAGCGCACGGTTGCACTGTTTCATCCGAGTATCGATGGCCGCTCTGATGGTATTTCCTAATATCGTTCTACTGCCGCATGCCATGTATGCCATGGAGGCGAAGCCTACAAGTGTCTCCAACTCTCGCAGAAGGTGCCCAACTCGCTTGAAGATCCCAATCGCATCTGTGTGAGGGGCAATAAACTGGTTGATGTCCTCGAGTTTGCTCATCGCTATCAGGAAATCAGCTGACGGAGATGGCGCTGAGGGTAGTGATCTGGGAGTGGATGCCGTTGGACGAAGTTCCCTGGTCTGAGACGACTTCGTCCGCACACCCGAATCGTTGGCAATGCGTAGGCTGATGCCCTTCTCTGAGGTTGAACGAGACTGATTCGGGGGGAAGCGACGAAGCTTGAAGGATTTGACCATCTCTGGTCAAAGAAACCTTGCAATTATTGAACGTGAAGGAGTTTCCCTCGACATTGCTCCATATTCCTCCGGATATCTCGAGGGGAGTAACATCTGTAGAGTGGAATGGGAAAGGAGTTGCCGCTTGATCTTGGGTAATTTTGGGGAGCATGATGAGGGTGGAGTCAGAGTGTTACTTACTTGTTCTGTGCCTGCTTGTTAGGAGGCACGAGGCTGAGGAAGTACGTCAAACGCTTATGATCGATCGCTGTCCAGGTGATCTTCATATGCGAAAGCCAAATTGAGCGATGGCCAAACAAGAGGCGAATTTAGGGTCCGCAGAGCGCCACAAGGAAAGGAGGAAGGAGCCATCTGGAAGCTCTTACCGTTTGGCTGGCCTCCCTATCACCTTTCTTATGGCAAGAAGAAGCCCCTGAGTGTCAAAACGCGCTACGCGACCGTGAGAAGGTCAGCAAACACTGCCACAACAACGCGTCGTTGCTGGCGATAAACACTGACGCACAAGATCCACAACCATGACCACCATCTCCCCTCTTGCCAGCACCAATCTTGGAAACCAACCTCAACTTGTTCAGACGACCTTGCACGCATCGATGAAGCGAAAGGCAGCACCCGTCTTCGACGTTTCCAAGAAGCGGAAACTCGCTTTTGGCGATGGAGGTAAGCCGTTGTTCTCTGACTTGATAATACGTTTCCTCCGCTGGACTTGGACGCTCCCATTGACTTGAGGCTACCTGTGAACTAACGGCGCTACATCTTACTTACAGGTGAATTGGACCTGACCACTCCCTTGCCGATGACGCCTGAAGTCATGGAGGCTCTCAAGAACCGCATCTTCGAGGTACAGATATCTTTTACCCTTCCACAACGCGTCAAAGGCTAATTGAAATCCGCCTTTCCTCCACCTACGCGCCGTACACGACCTTCGATCATATACGACGCGTTCTTACATGATTTACTCTGAACCAACCCTGGGCCGTGATCCCGCCGCCCGATCTGCAGCTTGAAGACGAGCTCGAAGCCCAACAGTCGAGTGCTCCTGCTGCAGCACCCGAGGTGCAAGCAAAGCCAACGAAGAGGGCACGAGCCTCTGCAGCATCGGAGGCGGCCGAAGCTTCCTCCTCTACTACTGTCACTCCTGCGCAAGCCGCCAAGGATGATAAAAAGAGGAAAATGCAGGTGAAAAAGATCATTGACCAGTACGTTGTCATGTTCTAGTTCCGTATCGATCACCTGACGAGGATTTCTCCTCTTCCAGGCTGAAGAAGGAATGCAAGGCAGCGGGCGTCAAGTTCCAGGGTGCTCCAAAGACAGTCAAGTTCGACGAGGTGCTGGAGCCCTCTGAATTCCAGTCGCTGTTTGGAGGGCACGGTACGTTGATCCAGCCTACGCCAACCAACAAGCCGACGAGCACCGTGACCATCATGGACTTTGTAAGCTTGCTTTCCCCTGGCGAAGCGCTCACTCGCTTACGCTCCCCCTTCTACAGAACCAAGCGCAGGTCTTCGAACTCCTCGGCCCTGATTGCACCAAGAATCTGAAAGGCAACCTTTGGACACGCGGTGGTGCCCCCACCTTTGCCAAGTCGGTGAAAATGGGCATGTGCGACCTCGACATCCATTCGTTGAACGTGAGCTACTCCAAGAACAACATGAAGTGCACACTCAAGTTCGAGGTGGAGGATGTGGATGGAGATGAGAGTCGGGGTGGGGTGCTTGGTCCTAGTGGAGGAGGAGGGCGTAGGGGTATGTGGGTGCTTGGCTAGAGGCTATCGACACGGTACCTTGCTCTTCCGTATATTATCCTGCGCTTGGTTAAATTGTAGCTTATCATCTCTTATTCTCTTGTACATTTTGTGACTGTTGTAGTTTTCCTTACTTGAATTCGTTGTTATAATACGGACCTTACTTATGATCTCGTCTACCTAGCCCTTCGAGACTATTGAACGATGTATCCATGACTTTGGTATCCCGAACCTGAGTCTCTGCCAGAAGGTACAGGAGCCGTTGGACAGGAGCACGAACGTCCGTTTCGGTCGATTCCCTTTCCTTATTCGGCCATGACGTCAGAGAGAGTGCACACCCTTCACGCTCTCCAACATTGACATGGCACTTGTTTACCGCTTTCTTTATCCCTCTTTCCGCCTCTCAAATTCAACTGCCCAGTATGTCGCACTCACCTCAGAGACCTGGATCCCCAGTACAGACCGGCAAACCATATCCCACCAAGTTCCCTGGTTCTTGCTATTGTCATGAAATCGAGTTCACTGTCGAGCTGAATGCGCCTGAAAAGGAGGCTCGGACGTCCATCTGCTACTGCCAGAACTGCCGAGTAAGCCAGTCATCCCTCCTTCGGGTGGGATTCTCAACGAATTGGACTAGAAATGGACTGGATCAGCATTTGGAATCACGACCAAAGTGCCGAAGAGCTCGTTCAAAGTGACCAAGGGAGAGACGAAGAAGCACGAGTCTGATAACGGCTCAGGTACGAAGCTCTATCGGGAGTTTTGTGGAACGTGTGGAGGTGGGATATTGGAATACGGGGCATGTCCTATACCTTCTATTCGAGTCGATGCGCGGGCTGATGTATCGTCTTCAATTCGAAAGGAGAATGCAGGCGAACATACGTATATCTGTTATGGAGCGTTTGATGATCCTTTTGAGCTCCCTCCAAAGGGCGCATTCTTTTGCAAGTATCGTGAATCGTGGATGCCAGAACTTCCAGGTCCGTCAACTGCTTCAACTCTCCTCTTGGTTATTGCAACTTATCTCTTGGGTCGTGTTGATAGGTCTCTTCCACAAGCAAGAGATCAAAAACTAAGATACGCAGACGAGCATATTATAGTAAATCATTTGTATATATGGACGACTAGGTATCCGTTCAGAGGGTTTTCAACTCGAATCGTTCAGGTACGAAACAAGGAAGCAAGCCCCTGAGCGATGCCGTGAGAAACCATGGGTGCCATATCAAACGCGACAGCTCAAATTTCAAAGGTCGACCGTTGCACTCATGAAGCCCCTCCCAGACCTCTCACATTTGTTCGCCTCGAATGCACCACTGAAATCTTTCGAAACAGCCATCATTGAACATGTGGTCGAGCTCATGGACCTGAAGATCTTGAAGTTACAGCAAGAGCTTGCAACCGCCCAGGCAGAACGCGAAAGATGCCGTTCGCTGCTTTCCCCATTGCGGCGCTTGCCAGCAGAGATCTTGGGGGAGATCTTTGCATGCGTCTCAGTCTCTCAAACCACAGAAGCTTGGCTTGAAGGAGAGCTCTTAGGGCTCTGCCTCGTTTGTAGAGGATGGCGCGATGCAGCGTACGCAACCCATCGACTCTGGACTTCAATCTATATCGACACATCCACCTGGAGGAACTGGAGGCGGCGAGCGAAGTGGTGTATGGAGAGATCTGTAGCGGTTCCAAAGAGCCTAACAATCTATTCTCCCGAAGACTCATGCCGAAGGAGCCCTCCCTCCAGCTCAAACTGTCACTTAGCCCATACGAAGCTGGCGCAGCTATGACGATGGGACCTATCATTCATACCCTCTCGATATCATGCCACGCTTCGAGGTGTATACATCGCTTGTACAAGGCTATGCGTTCTCTAAAGCAACCGTCTCCTTGCCCATGGGACGGGATCTCGTGTTTAGAGGTCCAGGTTCGAGAGCGCTGGGATGAAGTAAAAGACGAAGATTCCGACAGCGATGACAACGACCTCGCTCTCAACTCGGATGTTGACGCTTCGAAATCCTTTTTCATGTACCTTCCGCCTGTCTCTGCGTTTCGCCTCGACGTCCCTTACCAAAGAGGTTTTCCAGATTTGATCCCAACCTTACAGCCATTTCTCTCTCGCCTGACCACCCTACGCATTGACTGCAACTGGGATGGAGATGCGGTGGTCCGCATTCTACGGTGCTACCACCAGGGAAACCTCGAGGAACTTGCTTTCGGGTGCAAATCCAGCTGCATGGAACATTTCACTACATGGACAGGCGATCCGAGTTGGCTCAAGGAAATCGTTCTCGATGAAAGGAAGCAGTTTGTGCTGCCCAACCTTCGCATTCTGCGATTTTATGACCTTGATCCATACGCCTTCAAAATCATTCATTTCTTCCAGGCTCCCTCCCTCACCGAGCTACATCTAGGCTTCCCTACCGTCGCAGAATGAAGATATCCCCGCAGAAGACAACTCAAAGTTGACCAGTGTTGACGACGAAACCATGTCCTATGACCTTCCGGCTTTCATTCGGCGGTCGAAATGCCATGCAGCCCTGAAGCGTTTATCAATTCATGGCAGCCTATATCTTGAGCTACGCGATGTCGACGCCTGGCTGGACCCGAAACTACTCCCTTCCCTAACTCATCTGGAGTTCGATGGTGTATACCTGGCCCCCGAATTCTTCGACTACCTTCGCCCTCCATGCGTTGGGATGGGAGGCCCAAATCTCTCTCGACTTGAGGACATAAAGCTACTCAATCTCCCTACTCAACTTCATTCGCTTGGCCTCTACGAACGCGAAGTGAGGCGTATTGTGAAACCGGACCCATGGCTCTCGACCTTGTATCTCCCTGGCACGGCAGTCACAGTTACGATCAAGAAGAGAGAGGGTTGATTCTTATTGTTAGTGAATATTGATTCCTTTCGCTTGTGGTAATCGTTCAATTGACATCCAATTTGCTCTGCAAGACCAACCTTCGTGGTATATTTTTCTTGTCCAAAAGCTTCAAATAAACCCTTCTTGGGAACCTCGCCACTTGCAAGGACTGACTGTCATCGAAGAATCCAAAAAGGAAGGAAAGCCCCTGAAACACTAGCGTGAGAAGGTGTTGTAACATCGTATGAAACGCGACTGGCAAAGGTTGATCATTGCCCTCCTTATCATGAGCCACCTCCTGAACTTTTCCTATCTGTTCACCTCAAATTATCTTGCTTGGGTTGCACTGATACCACGTTTACCTAATCTCATAAATCGCTTTGGATGCACAATGATGTCGTCGTCTGCAATGAGAGCGGGACTATTTGATGTGCGGATCATCGCGTCTTTCCGAGACAAAACTCTCGCCCACTGATAAAATGAGACTGCCTGCCACTCCTATCTCGCTTGAACCTTATCCTCTCTCTATCGTACTCTTATCACTGTGAAGCATGGAAAACGTCTCTCCACTCAGCACAGCTCATATTTACAATCAGCCAGTTAGCCAGCCGGCCGTTTCTCAGACTGGAACTGCTCTTGCAGCAAAGGCTTCCTTGGGGAAGCGAAAACTCGCCATTGGCGATGGAGGTTCGCATCAGATTCTTTGGCCTTGCTCATTTGCCTTTGGGCGTTTTGTGTGCTTTGCGTTTCATGATAAACTGACGATGCTTAGGCGAACTTGATCTCATGGGAGCGTTGCCAGTCACTCCGCACGTTGTGAGTGCTCTGAGAGACAGAATCTTTCAGGCGAGTCCCCTTTCTCCTTAATATGAGCTCAACCCTGACCCAAGTACGATCCTTTCTGCACACTTGAATCTGGATCTCGCTTTCACCCCTGATTTCTCTGGCGCTTATGGTACACACTACGTGGGGCTCGCGATCCTTTATGACGCGACGCGTCAAACATTGACACCACCCTGGCGACTGGGATATAGCTCGAAGACGAACTGGAGATCGCGCGCTCGCATCCTTCGTTGACCGCGAATACTAAAGCAGCGGAAGTAAGACCTACCAAGAGGGCGCGCACCGCCAGCGTTGCGCATGTCGAAGCCCCAGAGGCGTCCTCCTCCTCTGCAGCCCCAGCGAGCGGTGCTCCCCAGTCCGCTCTGGACGAGAAGAAGGGGAAGATGAAAGTGAAGATGTTCGTCGATAGGTACGATGAGTTGGTTTATAAAAATTGAATGCCATTCTGATATGGTTTTTAGGTTGAAGAAAGATTGCAAAGGGACTGATGTCAAGTTCCATGGAGCGCCGAAGACGATCAAGTTCGACGAGGTCTTGGAATACGATGAGTTTCTGGCTATCTTTGGTGGACATGGAACGCTGGTCCAGCCAACTCCCACCAATAAGCCGACCAGCACCGTGACCATCATGCACTTCGTACGCATCTGTTTCGCCCCCCTCCCCTGACGCACGTTTGCTAACGATCGGCGTTGTCCACAGGATCGAAATCAAGTTCTCTCCTTCCTCGGCCCTGAATGCACCACCGGCCTGAAGGGCACTCTCTGGACCAAAGGAGGAGGTCCACGCTTTGCCAAATCTCTGCAGATTGGCCAGTGCGATCTTCGCATCAACTCGCTTGACGTGAACTATTCTAAGAACGGGATGAAGTGCACTCTCAAGTTCGAAGTCGAAGATGTTGACGGTTGGCTTGTCAAGAGGAGGGCTCCGTGGGCCGAGTATGAAGATGTATGGCTCTCGTCCTGGGTACGGCTTGTTCTAGAAGTCTTTCCGACGCTCCCAGGTCTCGTACCATCCCTTTTTCCATTTTATGTCCATATCGCTGTCTTCTGGCTACTACCATACCCTTTGTCTAATCGCCCCTACCACTTGGCTCCACTTTTTCGTACGTTACAATGCACGCCGTAGTTGTACAATAAGTCATAGGTTCCTTTGTTATAATCACGATATATTGGGTTCTTTGAGACACAAATCGACAGCGGATATTTAGAGGAGAGACAACGAGTACAAGGTGCTCTAGTATACACATCAACCGACTAAAGAGTAGGGAGGATACTCCAGATGAAGATAAAGGGCCGTAGGTTATGCTTAGGGTATGCTTCAAGCACGGTGCGCCACAGCTGTTTAGACCTTATCTTGGCCAGGCATCAACTCTCCATTAGCAATGGCAGCAGCGTGAGCCTGAGCGATGGTACCCAAAGCTGGGCAAGTACCTAGCATTGCATCTCAGTAAATGAAGCGCATAGCAAAAAGGGGCACAACTCACTTGGCAAGGAATGGCAGAACTGTAAGGGAGCCAGGAGTATTCCTCCAGTCCCTCATCAGCTCGCCGACAATAGCAAAGAACGAGAGAACCTGGACTCCAGATGTGCGCATACGGTCGTTGGCATCCTGGGCGGTGGCACGGTTGAACGTGCCAGAGGCATCGGCATTGGCAAAGACCTCGTAGCCCGCCTCGACGAGCGAGATAGCGAGGAAAGCTGTGCAGACCTGTTATGGATATTAGCAAGTGCTCTTTCGATCAAGAAGGAAAACGTACATCGGTGGTAATGCCAGCCAAGATCATTTGAGTCCTGCCAGTGGCCGCGACGGCGTTGCGGAACTCTTCACTGTCCCAGGCGTTGACCTCACCACCACGGGGAACGTAGGTTCCTTTGGGGTGCAAAGCAGTTATTTCCTTGGGGAGAGGGCCATTGGGACCTGGCGGTGAATCGTTGTCAGAGGTCGGCAAGCAGTGAGGAGAGAAGGATACTAACCGGTCTCAGCACTCGTAGTCAGGACGGTGGGGAGGTCCCAGACAACAGCGAGCTCAGCGTGAGCGAGGATGTTATTCCTAAACTCGGTGGGGTTCATGTCGCGCACCATCTCAAAGAGACCAACTTGGTGGTCGACGATGAGAAGGGCAGCCTTGGACTTGTCGATGCGGGGAATGGTGGGCATTTTGAAGACTTGTGTGGAGGTTGAGAGCTGTTGAAAATGTAGAAGAGTCGATTTCCTGTTGTTCCAGTCTGTTTCGAGCCCGACTTTTATAGTCTGAAGTCTGCTTCCAACCTTCACATTCGGGGAAAGGAAAGCTGTATCCGCGTTGAGCGCTGGCAATGCAGAGAGAGAAAATTGGTCTTAGGTATTGATCAGCAAATGTTCAAGGACTGAGTTCAACTTGACAGGAGCCTGTCAGCCTCCTTTGTCAATAGGAAGGCCAAGCTCAAAGACTCTGCCCAAATCAAGATTGAGTCCTTCTGGATTTGGAAAGCCATGATTCAGCATTCCGGATATACAGGCGCCCAGGACGGGCGCGTATGATTATCCCCGGACTTCTGAGCCTCAACTTCTAATTCTCAGAGCTTTAAGGTGAAATTTACACAATAATGGAGTGACAGGACATGCAATGCCAATCTGCAAGAGAATAGCGTAGTAGCAGAAGTCGCATGGCGTTAGGAAAGTACCCTTTTTCATGAGAGCCGGCTTAGCACACTGCGAGCCCTACTTGAAGGTGATAATTTATCAATAGCGTCAGAATCTTGTGGAATATTATTTACTGCGGGTCATTGAGGAGGCTCAGCCTCGATATTCTGATCTAACTCTATTGTGGGAGGCGTGGCGCAGTGAGTCTAAGATTGATGGTGATTCTCACGTTACCGCAAAATGCCGGGCGCTTGTTGGCTCCGAGCATCCAGGAAGCTTTCCAGCAACCATGACGCGACCATACATCCACTCTTGCTTCCATACTAGTAGGCGCTGAACTCGGTTTGGCATCCAGCACCCAGAATGGAATCCTTCATTTCATCAAGATTGGCGTCACTGCTGGGCTCGACTCGACCGACCACAACCAGTCTCCTCGCTATTTTACCCCTGCTTTACGTTCTTTACCGGGCCAAACGGTCTCTCTTGGGGTCTTCGCGGCAAACAAAGGTGCCCCGCACGGGTGAGCGCGTCGTTGTTCTAGGTGCATCCAGCGGAATAGGCCGAAGTATCGCAAGGCAATACGCAGAGAGGGGCGCAAAGGTCCTTGTGGTTGGACGGCGCGGCGCACTTGTAGACGAAGTAGTGGACGAATGTTCGAAAGCCAGGGAAGCAGCCGGCTACTCTGAGGTGGTTGGCAAAGGCAGGGGTGTACTCGGGTTCACTGGTGACTTTGCCAATGTTGAGGACATGGTCAGATTGAGAGGGGTTTTGAGCAGCGGTGGGTTCTCATTGTCATTTGCAGCTTCAACCTCGATACTGATATGCGTGTAGAATGGCAAGGTATAGATACCGTCATAGTGGTGGCTGGTGTTTCCGCACTTCAACCTCTGCTTGCTATCGCTGGCTTTGAGTCGGGTGCCACTCAGCTCACTTCGTCGGAAGGTATCCACAAGGTCAAAGATGTAGCCCTCAAAGCCATCGAAGGAAACTACCTTGGACCCCTGGTAGCGGCTGTGACCTTTGTACGTCTCCCTCGTGCTCAAGTGTGTAGTTTCCTGACATAACACTTGGCACAGATCCCTCTCTTGAGCTCCTCTTCGTCCTCGCCATCAATACTGTTGAGGATTCTCGACGATTCGAGTCGACGATGACTCAGCGTTCAGACTCCGCAGCGTGAATAAGCGCGCGGCGCTTGCTCACAGATATTAGATCATTGGAGACAATAGTAGATACTTATAGTACAGTACAGAACATTCTAGTAGACATAGTTTGTATGTATATAAGCCTCGAAGTTCGAGGTGCTAATAATTATCTTATTCTACACTATTTTGTATACTGCGCTCAATAGGTTATGAGCCCTGCGCCGTTCTACTAAACACATACACTCACTCTTTCACTCGACGCTTATCGCACTCCACAAAAACTCTCACCAAACCTAATCACTTCACGACGCCACCATGTCCGAATATAAAGGAGGCTACCATATTGAGTCCTTGAAGGCCAACAACTGGATGCCGTGGAAACGTCGCATGACGGCTGTCCTCTGGGACCTCGGATTGGAGAAATACATCGACGCAAGGTCGAATAAACCCACCGCAGCAAAGCCGGCTGATCCAACAGCAGAAGAGAAGAAAGAAATTGAAGCTTGGGAGGCAGGTGATGCGAAAGCAAGAACCCGAATTGTCCTATCTCTCGGTGATAGCGAGATGATCCATATCAGTGGAGCTGAAACAGCTGCCCAAATGTGGAAACAGCTCACCCAAGTCAAAGAGTCAAAAGGTCGCATAGGAATTCTAGCAACCCGACGATCTCTATATCGGGCAATGGCTGAAGAAGGTTTCGACATGGTCGAACATATCTCACACCTCCGACAACTCCAAGAGCAACTACATGCCATGGGACACAAGGTTGCAGATGAAGATTTTGTAATGATACTTATTACATCTCTGCCTGAGTCCTGGGATAATTATACCTCCTCCTACCTAGGCGCAAGCAATAACGCGCCCACCCTTTCCTCCCTTGAACTCGTTGCTATTTTAGTCGAGGAAGATTGAAGAAGGAAGGAACGCGGGTGACGGCGTGGGAACAACACTTCAGGCCCGAAATCGGAAGGGAGGAAATACTGGAAGGAAGTCACAAAATGGGAAGGAAGGCTCAAATTGCAGAAAGAAGGGACACACCAAGGAGGATTGTTGGAATAAAGGAGGTGGGAAGGAAGGCCAAGGGCCAAGGGGCAGAAAAGGTCCCAACAGAGCCAATCAAGCAGCCGAAGAAGACCCATCACTTAATCAAGTTGCCTATATGGCACGAAAATCATTCACATCTCAGTATGACTGGTACCTAGATTCCGGTACTACATCCCATATTTGCCCAATCAAAGATGCATTCACCAACTACACTACCACTCCTGGAGCAGAAGTTGCAGGCATAGGCCCTACCCCCGCCAAAGTAGCAGGTCGTGGAACCATAATCCTTAATTGCGACGTTGATGGGAAATTGATCTGTCATCAGCTCCACAACGTGCTGCACATTCCAAATGCTGATAACTGCCTAATTTCGACACCTCGTTTGGATGCGGCAGGCTTATGGTCAGTGCAGGGAGATGGAAAATGTTGGATTAGAAGGAAGGGCATGGATGGAGTAAATCTGGCTATTGGGGACTTGATGGAAAATCCAAGACTATACAAGATCTGAGGACGAGCCGAACTGCCAGATGCTGGTAAAGTCAATCTGGCGAAAACCCAAAAACTCTCATGGGATCAATGGCATGCTCGGTTTGGCCATTTATCAATATCGGCCCTCGATCGACTCAAACGAGAAAGACTTGTTGATGGTCTCGAAATAGACGAGTCATCAATACCATCTCGATCTTGCGATTCATGCATTCAAGCCAAGCAGTCTCACAAGCCATTTCCCAAAGAGGCCGAGAATCGATCCAAAACCCCTGGAGAAAGGTTTATGGGAGACGTATGGGGACCCTACGAGGAAATCCGTTGGGAGATACCATTATTTTATCACATTCACCGACGACGCATGCCGATTCATCACTGTCCTATTCCTGCGAGACAAAACGGAAGCATTTGATCGCATCAAAGGACATGTGGCTATGTTGCGGAAGCAAAATCGGGCGCCTAAATACATGCGCTTCGATAATGGAAAAGAACTTATCAACGAGAAACTTGAAGAACTTGCTAGGAATGAAGGAATAATTATAGAACCAACCGCACCCTATTCCCCTTCCCAAAATGGTGTTGCCGAGCGATTTAATCGCACACTTTTGGAGTTAGCAAGGGCAATGCTATATGCTCGCAACCTACCCCACTTTCTTTGGGATGAAGCAGTGGCCCATGCAGCCTATCTCCGAAATCGGGCACCTACCAGAGCTTTAGAAGGAAAAACACCATATGAAGCATGGTTTGGGAAGCGCCCTAGTGTGGCACATTTGAGGGAATTTGGATGTGATGTATGGATACTTGATGAATCCAAAAAGCGCACCAAGTTGGACCCAAAATCAAAGAAGATGCACTTCATGGGCTTCATGGATGGCTCTAAATCAATACGCTACTATGATTCAACCACCAGAAATGTCAAGGTCTCAAGAAATTTCGAATTCAATGAAAATGATGACCTAAAAGAGTTGGAAGTGGTGGAAATACCTGGTATGCGGTCTGAGGGGGAGGATGACACAGATGAAGAACCACAAGCCACAATTCCAGAACCACCAGAACACGAACAGAGACCATCTGCACCAGAGAAGATCACATCTCAACCACCTATTCCTCCAAGTCACAGTCAATCTGATGATGAAGTTGAACAAGAGTTGATTCCACAGGCAAAGAATAAAGGGTCAACCATGAAGCGCGAGCTGAAAGGTCTTAAAGACATTCCAGACCATCTCAAGCTTCAGCCCGCAGCACCAACACAAGCTAATGCACCCAAAAAGCCTCAAACTCGGAAATCAGCTGAAGGTGCAAACTTTGCATTCCAGGCCATCGAAGAAAGCTTCTCTGATGAATTTATCTTAATGTCAACACTCCAGGAGCCGGATTTACCAAGAACCTATGAACAGGCAATGGCTGGGCCCGAAGCAGCGATGTGGAAGGAAGCTATGGACGAAGAATTGAAGACTTTGACCAAGATGGGTACCTGGGAGCTTGGAGACTTACCAGAAGGTCGCCAAACTGTTGTGAAGAACACTACTGCGACTAGCAGGTAGAGTCTTACCGAGTAGCTTGTAGGCTTAACTGGTAGGTTAAAGTGATAGAGATTATAGTAGCTACCAGCGTCCTTATATACATATTGCGTGTACTAATAATAGAGCAGTGTAAGGACTGAATAAGCAGTCACATGTGTGACGAGCAATCATATGAGTCAGTATGAGTAGTAACGATGAAAGAATGACGAATACTATAGATGTCGCATAGCCTCATAAGAATGTATCTAGGAGAGTCCGAGTCGGAGTAATCCGAGTCGGAGAGTCGCGAGAGTCGCGGGTCGAATCTAATCTATGTAAGATAAGATCAACACGTTGGATGTCGCTGGGTTTATACTAAGAAGTATGACGAGCACAATAAACTCGTTGGCTACAAGGCCAGACTTGTTGCTCAAGGTTATTCACAAAAACCTGGTCAGGACTTCGCCCATGACGGTACATTCGCGCCAGTAATGCGATTCGAAACCCTCCGAACAGTTCTAGGCATCTCTGCTGTCAGGAACCTCAAACTTCGCCAATTCGACATTAAAGGTGCCTACCTACACGGAGAATTAAAGGAGGAAATCTATATGCGCCAACCTCCAGGTTATGGCGATGGAACAGGACGAGTATGCGTCCTAAAGCGCTCCCTTTACGGTCTGAAGCAAGCAGGCAATGTCTGGAACCATGCACTCAACTCAAAACTCAAACAACTTGGTTTCATTCAGCTAAAATCGGACTACTGCTGCTATATTCGCTGGATTGACGAAGGATACAGGATTCTACTGGTTTGGGTGGATGATATTATTGCTACATCATCTGAAGACGCTCTAAACGATAGGATCGAGGCCGAACTCAAAGAGAACTTTGAAACGAAGTCTCTAGGCCAACCAAAGCTCATCCTAGCAATTCAACTTGCCCAATCTGACCACTCTATTGCACTATCGCAATCGCACTATATAGATGCTCTCTTAGAGCGTTTTGGACTCACAGGAGCAAACCCTGTATCATCCCCCATCGATCCTAACGTCAAACTCGACGATTTCGACGAAATTCTGACTGAGGGGGAGTTAGACATCAAGATTTCGAGGGGATTCGCGACCATGATTGGTTCCCTCATGTATCTGGCACTCGGAACACGCCCAGACATCTGCTATGCGGTCAACAAACTTGCCCAATACACCTCCAGTCCAAAGCCAGTACATTGGACTGCTGTCAAGCGAGTTTTTCGCTACCTCAAAGGAACTCGAGGCAATTACCTTGCCTATGGAGGATCTCAAGACCTTCTGACCGAAGATCTTAACATTTTTGCAGATGCAGACTGGGCCAATGACCCCGATCGAAAGTCTGTTAGCGGCTATGTGATCACACTAGCTGGCGGCGCTATTTCTTGGGCTTCGAAAAAGCAAGCTACTATTGCTCTTTCAACTGCTGAAGCCGAATATATCGCAGCTACACATGTGGCAAAGCAAGTTCTCTGGCATAAGCACTTATTTGAAGAATTGAGTGTACCCTTGCCAAGTACTTTGACCATATTCTCTGACAATCAAGCTGCAGTCGCCATCGGACATCATCCAGAATTTCACGCTCGAACGAAACACATTGATCTCGTGTACCATTTCCTTTGAGACCTTATTTCGCGTGGTATTCTCAACATGGTTTATGTCAGAACTCACTTAAACCTTGCAGACCTATTCACCAAAGGTCTATCTCGACCAAGGCACCAAGATCTCACATTCGAAATAGGTGTCATCTCGAGAATGGGGGAGTGTTGAGGATTCTCGACGATTCGAGTCGACGATGACTCAGCGTTCAGACTCCGCAGCGTGAATAAGCGCGCGGCGCTTGCTCACAGATATTAGATCATTGGAGACAATAGTAGATACTTATAGTACAGTACAGAACATTCTAGTAGACATAGTTTGTATGTATATAAGCCTCGAAGTTCGAGGTGCTAATAATTATCTTATTCTACACTATTTTGTATACTGCGCTCAATAAATACTCCTCGTCAACTCTCTCGCTTCTGTCATCCCGGCCCCGACGCGGACGCTCTATGCTTCAACCAAATCAGCGTCTCTTCTCCTCTACCAAGCCCTCTCGATTGAACACTCGGACATCGCCTTCACCCATATCCTTCCCTCAACGGTCGAAGGCGACTTCCGTGCCTCTGCTGTCGATTCTGGCCCCGTCAGGGAGAAGGACCCAAATAAACATGGGTTGAAGAGGGAAGATGTGGCGAGAGCTTGTATCCAAGCCGTAGATCGTGGAGAGAAGAACGTCTTCGTGCCAAAGGCGATGTGGTGGGGTCACCTGCTGTACTGGATCGTCCCAGGGTTTGTGGAGAAGAAAGCAATGAAGAAGTATGATTTCAAGGCGTAGCCGACGAGGGTGCCTAGCCCTCCGCCGAGTGCTCAGAGACACATTTGGATTAGTGGCTTGGTAAGTGTGTCATCTCGCAGCACCTAGCTTTCCCTCTGAATCTGTTTGAATAGGAAATCAACTATCAGACACACAGGGACTGCAGTCTAAGTCTTGAAAACGGACATTGCCCGACCACACATGCTTGTCGTTACCCTCTCAGGGGCACGAATGCTCCTGAGGGGATACTTATGTGATTCAGGTCATCAGCGGGAAAGGGTCACCGTATTCCATATCGGTTTGGGAATGTACACCTCGTTTCATCTGGGAATAGGGACAGACGTTCCTCTTCTTTTTCGGGGTCCCGAGGGTGATCTTGAAGGTCGGGATACTAGGTTCGAGATTGGGCGTGATGAAGGCTGAGTGATGCTCGGTGTGCGACTCAGGCTTCGAGATGATGCTGAAGCTTGTGCTCCTATCGCGGTATTGACCCTGCTCGATACCGAGTCCCAGGCAGTATACGGATCAGGGTCCGGGATGAGGTTGAAGATTGTGCTGTTATGTGGGTCGCTGGGCTGGCTCTTCGTATGCGACACCTCGTCAGGCCATCCTTGTGACATGGCATGAATGCCAATCCGGCTGGAGAAAAGGTAAAGTCGGGGAAGGGCAAGGGCCCTGTTATGAATTCCGTTTGAATATCCCGGTCGTGTATAAAATTGGGCTGAGCCTTTTGGTCAAACAAATGAGTACTTGGTTGAGAGGGCAAAGTGGTTTTGGTTGAAACCAGTTCCTTTCCACCTGCTCCATTGAACTTATCCTCGCTTTTCCCAGTCGAAGTTGTGTTGGAAGGCATCCATCGTCCGCTGGTTTCTGATGAGGGAACGACAGACTGGGGCAAAGCCAGGTGCTCACCAGGCGTTATCCAAATCGCCTTCGCACCATCCAGCCTCGGCTCTGAGACCTCTACTGTTGGGGCCGAAGGAACCCTAAAGACTGTCGGCATCGATGCTCGTCATCCCATAGGATCAATAAGGCCTAGGGAGCGACTGGAGGGTGGGACGTGGGGGCAAGGATCCGACGACGGGCGTTGATCATCCAGTTCGACACCTGGCTCATGCTCAAGCCGGTGGCGTGGCAGAGCTGCTTCTTCTCCTCCTCACTTGGGTACGGGTGGTCGGAATGTCGGTGAAGCCATGCCTTGAGGTAGTCGGTGGTCTCCTTGGGCAACTCGCCGCGCTTGTGAGGAGGTTGATCAACCATATTGGAGAAGGGCATACCCGCGGCCTGTGCGCCACTCGCCGGGGAGGCAAGGGAGGAAGCTACAGGAGGCATGGAGGCAGAGAAGTGGGCGTTGTTGGGGGGCAGGATAAAGTCCTTGTTGGGGTACTTCCAGTCGCCCTTCATTCCGTCTGGGAGCGACCTACGATCATGTTGTCCCGAAATACGTCCCGGGAACATTTGTGCTTGGGGATCAAGTAGGGAGCGACTGGAGGGCGGGACGTGGGAGGGGTGAAGGATCCGACGACGGGCGTTGATCATCCAGTTCGACACCTGGCTCATGCTCAAGCCGGTGGCATGGCAGAGCTGCTTCTTCTCCTCCTCACTTGGGTACGGGTGGTCGGAATGTCGGTGAAGCCATGCCTTGAGGTAGTCGGTGGTCTCCTTGGGCAACTCGCCGCGCTTGTGAGGAGGTTGATCAACCATATTGGAGAAGGGCATACCCGCGGCCTGTGCGCCACTCGCCGGGGAGGCAAGGGAGGAAGCTACAGGAGGCATGGAGGCAGAGAAGTGGGCGTTGTTGGGGGGCAGGATAAAGTCCTTGTTGGGGGTACTTCCAGTCGCCCTTCATTCCGTCTGGGAGCGACCTACGATCATGTTGTCCCGAAATACGTCCCGGGAACATTTGTGCTTGGGGATCAAGTAGGGAGCGACTGGAGGGCGGGACGTGGGAGGGGTGAAGGATCCGACGACGGGCGTTGATCATCCAGTTCGACACCTGGCTCATGCTCAAGCCGGTGGCATGGCAGAGCTGCTTCTTCTCCTCCTCACTTGGGTACGGGTGGTCGGAATGTCGGTGAAGCCATGCCTTGAGGTAGTCGGTGGTCTCCTTGGGCAACTCGCCGCGCTTGTGAGGAGGTTGATCAACCATGTTGGAGAAGGGCATACCCGCGGCTTGTGCGCGACTCGTCGGGGAGGTGATGGAGGAAGTGGCAAGAGGCATGAAGGGGGAAGGTAGAGGGACGGATCTGAGCATCGGGGCACGGAGTGACGGGCCCTCCAATATCTGTATAATCAAGCATCGAAAGATCGTGAATATTGACCCTTGACTGTCTGTATGACGCTGAATCGAAATGCCTTGACCAAGGGCGTAGGGTGAGTTTGCCTTTTCATCCGGCAAGGTTCTAGTAGCAGCCCGTAAATCAACCATGACCAATGCCCAGGACAGTGCACGCACATATCACTCTCCAAGTCTCTGGCTTCTTCCAAGAAGGCTGCGGGTACTCCAGAGACGTGAGACTTGAACTGGATCTTGCAGCCACGACTGGGGCGGATGGTTGGCTTCAGCTGACGCAGGAACGACAGAATGGAGGGCCTACCATCTTATCCAGCCATCAAGCTTTTCACCTTCTTCCGGGTGATGGGCGCCGCATCGAGGGCATTCATCAAGGCCGATGTTGTCACTTCGAACGAACTTCATGGTGACTTCAAAGGCTTTCCCGTCCTTGAGGCAGTCTTCCGTGAATCGTTCTGGATTGATGGGCGCATTGGTTGCAGCATCATCTAGTTGGTATTGACGATGTTCAATGTATCTCGCCCCCAATGTACCTTGGCAAGCGAGCTGAACGACATGATGAATATCCTGGGATTTATGTGTCAGAAAGAAACGTGGTGCCACGCCTGCCTGCTGGTACCAACCTCAAATGATGTAACAAACTGTATAGGGATGGCCAACTGGTCGCCCTGGAGAGGCTCGACAATGATGATTTTATCGACATATATCTCTTTAAGGAGGGTAGGGCCCGAATTGAAGAGCTCATCCAAGGCTTTCCAGCAGAACTTGGACTTAGCCACGAGAAGGCAGCTCGCCCAGTAGAATCTGATCTAGGCTGTTTATTCTCGACTCAAGAGATATGATTGGTGTGGACTTACGACTTAAGACACAATAACCACTCCCCGAAAGCCGTGGTTTCAGCATTCAACCGCGAGCGAATAGCCGTAATTTCTTCTGGCTCATTGGCAGTCCACCATTGGTATAAGGTCCTACACACTGACCGTACCAAGGGAACGGAGCGGTGAGGAAGGCCGAGCATCTCTTGATGAAGAGTTACCAATCGGCGGTTACATATGGACAGTCGGCCATCGATGGCGTTACGGATGAGTCTTCCAATGGGTGTTTGTACAGCGCATGCCTGATACGCTACCGAAGACATAGCGACGAGTTGTACCAGATCCCGCAAGTCAGATGACAGACGGTGAAAAAGTGTTCGTGATCCTGTCGGCACATCCACGAGATGTGTAATGAGCTCCAGAGTGTTCTCCACCACCGGAAAGAGATTTGGAACACAGATTTCGGTAGCTGCCACGGCAGGTGAAGGTGAACCAGATGCATCAACCATTGCAGAGTTGTGCGTGGTAGTGCTTGTCGCTGGAGGGCAGAGCCGTGGACTTTCAAGCCGAGGAGGGCTGTTGGTGATGTTTTGGTAAGTGTTGTTGAAATAGTAGGTGTATGAGTTCCCCTTGATATCGTTGAATGTCCCATTGCTGATGTTGACAGTAGATGCGTTGGGAAAGCTGCTGGGGCTCTGGGGCTGGAAATCAAGAACCATGAGGGGGACGCTCAGACCAGCTTGTGGTATAAGTGAGAGAGCGTGCGTCCGGAGTTTGAGCTCAAGTTGTAACACAGCCTGAAAGTGATAGGCTGTATGCCAGCTGATTCCTGTCACCGGTCATCGCCACTCTCCGATGCGGTCACAATAGGCGCCCATGACGAAGCCAGGGGTTTGTTTTGGTTTTCCTCCCTGTCAATGTCAACAACCATCGATCGGCATCTGGCATGGCGTCCCCAGGTCTACTGACCGTTCCACCCGAGACTTTTGGCCATGTTGCCGACCATCTTCCACTTTACGCTCATGCTCCAACTCTTCGCTCCTTGGCTCTCTCCAACCGGTACCTCTTCGATCCTGTACATCCCCTCCTTTATCGACACCTCAATCTGACGTTCACCCGCGATGTCCATCGCTCTCTGGAGGTCCTCCTTCGTCTTAGAGACCCCGGTGTTGGCCTAGGAAACGAGGTTCGGGCGCTATATCTCACGACTGATCGTCCTCCAATGCAGTCTGCTGACGGAGGAAGGGCCATGACCTCGATGACGCTCCTCAAGGACTTTATATCGAAGGGCAAGCTGCCATTTCTCAAACGCCTTGAGCTCTTCAATCGAGGTGATGTCGGCCCAGAAGTCTCAGTATCAAACGCAGGGGAAATCAAGGAGATTACAGCAGAGCCTTGGGACTTGGTAAAGGATGGATGCCCCAACTGCGCACTCTGGTCATGGTTTGTTACAGCGTGAATGAAAGCGAACTTTGCAGATCTTCCTTCTGGAAGTTAGAGGTAAGCTGGTCAGGTCCCTGGCACGGTGGTCATTTTGATCTCACCTATCGCGTAGAATTTGTCCAGCTTAAATCTCAACTATAGCATAAGGAAGGGGTTCAGTCCCGCAGACCGGAGGATTGACCCTTTCTTGGAGCTCACCTTCCCACCCTTGAAGGTGCTGTCTTTCCACGATTTCTCCTTTCAGAAGAGTCGGGGGACCGGTCTAGCGATACAAATGCAGTTCTGGAAGCGGCACCGCTTGCTGGAATCTCTTTCTCTAAGCTGTCACGGGCCTGATAATCGGGAGGCAAGAGAGGACGCTATGTTGTCCCAGGGTGCCCCACCGCTCAGTCAACTTCTGCCCAATCTGAAGGAGCTTTTTGTACGCTACAATCTACTACACTCGAGAAGATGATCTGATGTGTATGCATTTGCTCCTGTACAGGTGACGCCCAGTGACTTGGAACCCTTCTTAACCCTTCTACAGCAGCTGGAATTTTTGAATGTGTTCCACATCGGCTATACCGACCGGCCGTGGTTCAGCCCCGATACTCCCTCTTTAAAGTTTCCTCTCCTCAAGAGTTTCACCGTGACAGAGCTTAGTGGACGACAAGAAGATATTGCGTATATTGCGAACGCGTCTCCCGAGCTTGAAGAACTGATTTGGTATGGAGTTTCTCTTCGGGGGAAGACCCTCGAGGTGCGATGGTTTCCTCGATCCTGTTGATTCAGATCCTCATCTTGTGACGGGACTTCCTGACACTCTACATACTGCCTCACTCAAGGCTCCAGCGCTTGTTCTTCGATTATCCCCGCATTGCTCCGGATGAAGACTACTCGCCAAATTCTGCAATGGGACATGCGACACTGACGCTGGCCAAGTGGTTCCCATCTCTGAATGTTATGGGCAACTGCGTTCCTATAGCCTACAGAGGCCGCTTTCATTATGCACGAATCGATCGTGATTCGCAGGGTACCGTGACACATCTGGAACCTATTCGGAGTCCGCGCAAATGGTCTGCTCTCGGAAGAGAGGACTCGCCGACTGGGTGAGCCATTGTGAGGGGCGATGTCAGATAAAGTGAAGGGTGTCGGAGGCTTGGCTCGAGATATTCTAGCTTTCTGTAGAAAATATTCGACTAAATTCATTGTCATATTACCCACACCTGTATGATACGTCGGTTCGAATCCAACTACGGACTTGTCGATCCAAAGGTCCGTATTTCAAGGGTGCCGAGGAACTGCGCTTTATGGAAGCGTAATTCATCCATCCCAGAGGCCACACTCCTCCGATATCAAGACCAATGCCCATCCATCCACCCATTTATCATCCACAGCAGTTCATCCGGCTTGTCGTGAGGTGACTAGTCAAAGCATCAGTCTCTGACAGATGAGGCAAGAGTGAAACCACTTACAAGGTGTCCAGCATCATCAATCGTGAGGAAGGTAAGCCCTCCGTGGCTCTGAATCCTTCCCGCTTTATTTCGAGTCCCGTCCAGGCTTGGGAGTGACCAATCCTTTGCCTTTGCATCGGCAAACCTTTGCTTCCCACTCCAATCCAGGTCCACAACCCACTTTCGATTCCCGACGTGGTTGCATACAAAGTCGTTCTTACCCACAAACACAAGGACTTTGACGCCTCGTTCGAGAAGAGCTGCGACATGAAGATCGGAGGTGTGGAGGTGGTCGAGGGAGCCCAGTGTAAAGTCCTGGTTGACCTTGGCTGAGCAAGCGGTGTACCTTGTCGTGTTCAGAGACTGGTCGACTCCTAGAAGAACACGGATATCTGGTCGGTCGAAGTATTCCGGAATGTACCTGAAGACAGCATGAATGTCGATCTGCCGGCGCCACAAAGAGCGGCATACTGGAATTCAGGATAGCAAAGATTCTGTTCGAATTTGCCATCACATTCACGGCTGATGTCATACGGATTCCGGCCTGATGAGGAAGCCAAAGTTAGGTGTTGGGCGCCCTCAAGTTGAATGGATCGTTACCTGAAGCCAAGACAGGTACTTGAAGCTCATTTTCGCAGAATGAAGCAGCAGCTGTTATGACCTTATGACCTATTACATCACCTATGACATCATACATTACATCACTTACACATGTTTACCTTACCTTTTTCATTTCTCTCCATTCCCATCTTTTTCATCATCATCTGACACACCTCGCTGCTAACGCACCTTGATACGCATGTTATCCTCGAGGCCTACGCCTCACCTCTAACACGCGTCTCTTACTATATATACTCTACCTATCTAGATACATATTCCTTACTTGGTTCTACTGTATTAACACTACAACTACCATCTCGAATCTCACCGATTCACATATCTCTGCATATCGCTACATCTGAGATACTCAGATCTACCTCTATACTCAACTATATCTGGAAGCACCAGATCTATCTTCTCTCAACGAACGTTAACCCTTACACCTCGTTGTATCGACCTTCACACCGTCTTACACGAGTCTCTATCTCACACGACTCTCGTCTTTGACCTAATTGATCACGAGACACCAATCACTAGTCCCGTGCACAACTACACGTCAGACACGTGACATACTTGATTTGTCATTTGCATCGACTCTAAGACGCTGCGACTGTAACTCGCTATAAGTCTTAACAGAAGAACCAAGTCTATAAACCAACCATCCCCGCTATAACGACTAGCAATGGATGACCTTTTCGATCAAATCAACCTCGCTCTCGGAGGCCTTGCCGCTACCATCTCCCCAGCCCAACTCATCGAAAACCTCTGGCTTCCCCTAGCACAAGTAACTGGATATGCCCTTGTAATGGGTCTCGGGGCCGTCTTATACGCCTCGATTAAAACTCTCATTCCCTACATGTGGAGTGTATCCGACAGCATAGGCACCACGATGGGAGAAGATGTGAAAAAGATGACGGACACGGCTGACATCGCCATGAGAGAAATGGCCATCGCCCTCACTGAGATGAACCAGGAGATGAAAGGGACCAAGGAAGGGAGAAAGAAATCGAAGTTGGAAATTCCCAAGCCCAACAAATTCTCGGGGAAACCCGACGAAGTAGAACCCTTCCTCCTAGCGTGTAGATCTTACACGCACCATAAAGGAGAAAAAGATCTCGTTACCATCATCATGTTCATCATAGGGCTAGTCAACGAAACGGACTCAGACCTTACCAGGAACTGGGCCGCAGAAACCTACCGAACCATGGCAGCGCACGAAAGGGAGCAGACAGACGCAGGAGTGCTAGAAAAGGACCTCAAACCCCTATTCGAGTCTCTAGACAAGTTTGACGAACACTTCAAGGACTACTTCTGTCTCCTTCCTAGCAAGGAAGTAGCCCAAGCCAAGCTCAAGAAGCTCTGCATGGGAGACTCCACATGCCAACATTTCACTACCCAATTCAACAGCTATGCCGGTCCCAGCCAATATGACGAAGAATACCTCCTTACTGCTTACAAAGATGGGTTGAACCAAACCCTCTGAATGAGAGTTCGAACCACCTACCCCGCTCCGACCACCCTCAGACAATGGAAGAAAATAGCCGTCGAAATGGATCAAGAATACCGGAAAGAACTACAAGAGAACAAAGAAAGGCAACCAATAACCCGCACCATCATCCGAAACGTTCCTGTTCCAAACCCAACCCCGGAAAAGAAAGATCCGAATGCCATGGAAGTCGACACCATCTCCACATCTCCAACAAAGTGCTTCATCTGCAACAAAACGGACCACTTGCAGAAGTTCTGTCCACAAGCCACCTGCGGAAACTGCCGAGGAACGAAGCATACTTGGAAGGGATGCCCCACACAACATTGCATGAAATGCAAAAAGCCCGGTCATCCCGCAAACAAGTGTGACCCGAAGAGGATCGCTACTGCGTCCACCTCCAAGGTCGAAGACACCGATTAGGAATGGCCGATCTCAGGGTCGATAGAGATCGTGCCACAACTGTGGATTGGGTCGGTAGAATCGACTCATAGAGATTCTATTGTACTACCTGTAACCCACCTCGACCAACACCTCACAAAAGCACTCGCAGACACAGGCGCGGATGATCTGTTCATCAACCCCCGAATCGTCAAACTCCACAATCTCCCTATGAAAACCCTCGAACAACCTATTAAGGTCAACAACATTGATGGAACTCCCAACAAACAAGGATCTATCACCCATCAAGTAGATCTCGAGTTCTCCATCGGCGATCGCAAACAAAAATATTCCTTTTATGTTACTGGATTAGGAAAGTGGGACATGATCCTCGGCATGCCCTGGTTCAAATCTGAGAACCCTCTAATCGATTGGTCCAAAAGGTCAATCGAATGGAGAAATCCCACTTCCCCCACTATGCCACGATACGACAATTCCCTCCTTATGGCTTTCATCAACTCGAAACCCGGAGAATCGCTCAAAGAAAAATGGATCAACGCATGCTATACTGATCCCGAGGAAAAGACTCTCAATATCCATGCTACTTCGTTTGAAGACGAAGAATATGAAATCCCCCTCGAATCCGACATCAAATCTAAGGTCCCCGAGGCGTACCATGACTACCTCCATCTCTTCTCGAAACGGGCCGCATCCCGATTCCCAGCCAAATCAGAATGGGATCATGCGATCAACCTCAAGGAAGACTTCATGCCCAAGTCCTTTCCCACCTACAACCTCACGCCTGGTGAGGATCAATACCTCACGGAATTCCTCAAGGAGAACCTCGACAAAGGATACATCAGACCATCCAAATCCCCGATGGCATCCCCAATGTTCTTCGTAGCCAAAAAGGATACCACTGAGAAAAGACCCTGTCAAGACTATCGATACCTCAACAACTCGACAGTCAGTGACGCTTACCCGCTACCCCTCATCTCCGATATCATGGACCGAGTAGCCGGGAAGAAGTACTTCACCAAGCTAGACATTAGGCAAGGATTCAACAATGTTCGCATCAAAGAAGGCGACGAATGGAAGGCTGCGTTCAAGACACCGAAAGGACTCTTTGAACCCCTGGTCATGTTCTTTGGACTCAAGAACTCACCCGCCACGTTCCAAAGGATGATGGACCAGATCTTCAAAGAAGAGATTGATGAGAAACTGGCATCAATCTACATGGACGACGCTTTGGGCGCATCGAACACCCTAGAACAAGATCGTGCCACCACCCTCCGAATCCTAGAAAAACTCAACAAGCATGACCTCTACATCAAATTAGAGAAATGCGTTTTCGGAGCAACCAAGGTAGAATACCTTGGCATGATCATTGAAGAAGGAAAGATCTCGATGTGCGCCGACAAAGTCAAAGACATGATTGACTGGCCCGCTCCTACCACTCCCACGCACGTCAGACAATTCCTAGGCCTGGGCAATTTCTACCGGAAGTTCATTGCAAAATACTCCGACATCGCACGACCCATGAATGAACTCCTTACCAAAGCCAAGGATTTCGTGTGGGACGAAGAATGCGATCGCTCTTTCAACATCCTGAAACAGCGATTCTCGGAAGAACCCGTTTTACTTATGCCCAACATGGAAAAGCCTTTCCAAATCGAGTGCGATGCTTCCAAATACGCATATGGAGCTGTCCTCACCCAGAAAGACGAAGCCAGCAAACGTCACCCTGTCTCCTTCCTCTCGAAAACCTTCACTCCCGTCGAACGAAGATATGAAGTCTATGATCGAGAACTCCTCGCCATCGTGAGATCCTTACAAGAGTGGAGACACTATCTCCAAGGATCTCAATTCCCAGTCACCATCCTCTCGGACCACAAAAACCTCACTTATTACAAATCGACTCATAAATTAAACGACCGCCAAGCACGATGGTCGCTCATTCTCTCAGAATACAACTACCAACTCCAGAATACTCCGGGCACCAAGATGATCCAATCTGATGCACTCTCACGTCGCCCGGACCATGTTCCAGAGAAGGACGAGAACGACGATCCTATTACCCTCCTACCAGCGGAGGTCTTCATTAACCTAATCGACTATGAACTCCAAAAGAAAATCGAAAACGCCACCGGAAAAGATCAATCAGCGATTGATGCTATGAAACTCCTTGTCGAGCAAGGAAACAACGATATGACCCGCCACCTTCAAGAATGGACCCTAATTAACGACAAGAACGACAAGCCTATGCTCTTCTACAAGAACCGACAATACATTCCGAAAAACACCGAACTCCGACGCGAGATTGTACAACGCTTCCACGACACCGAAACTGCTGGACACCCGGGAGAACTCGAAACATTCCACGCCATCAAGCAACATTACTATTGGCCAGGGATGCGGATGTTTATCCAAGCCTACGTCAAGGGCTGTGGACCCTGCCAGCAATTCAAGATCAATCGCCATCCGACGAAAGTCTCGCTCATGCCGATAGAAGGAAGTGACCGACCCTTTGGGTATGTCGTCATCGACATGGTCACTGACCTACCACCCTCCAACGGCTATGACTCCGTCCTCACCATGGTTGATCACGGACTCACAAAAGGAGTAATCTTCGTTCCCTGCAAAAAGACCATTGATGCAGACGGAGTGGGATTCCTCCTCGTGGACAATCTCTTCAAACGTTTCGGACTTCCGGACATCATTGGATCTGATCGAGGCCCACAATTTGCCGCAAAAGGCTTCCGAGAAATGCTCCGACTCGTCGGCATTGACTCCAATCTGTCAACTGCTTACCACCCGCAATCACAAGGTGCCATCGAAAGAGTTCACCAAGAACTCGAGGCATATCTGTCGATCTACTGCATCATCAATCAAGATCAGTGGTTCTACAAACTACCAACCGCGGAGTTTGCATACAACAACCGACGACATGCCGAACGCACACACTCCCCCTTCGAGCTCCAACTAGGATACTCCCCCAAGGGAATCCCCTCCACCTTCTCGAAGACGAAATTTTCCACAGTCAAGGATCGTCTCGAAGCAATGGAAGAAGATCGAAGGGAAGCTGTGGCCGCTCACGAACTTGCATGCACCAAAATGGCCGAAAGGATTCAAGGATCAAACGCAAGGCCACTCCGAAAAGGACACCAGGTCTGGCTTAGCACCAAAAACATCAAAACCTCCTATACTAAGAAGATTAACGCAAAACAAGAAGGACCCTTCACCATCACCGAAGTGCTAGGTCCCTACACGTTCCGATTGGATCTCCCAGAACACTGGAAAATCCATAATGTCTTCCACATCAACCTTCTCACTCCCTATGTTCAAAACGACACACATGGCCCTAATCATCCGGTCCCAAGCCCGGAACTCATAGACGACGAGGAATATTACTATATCGAGAAGATCATCAAGCACTCTGAAACGCGACACACTCCACCCAGGAGATCATACCTTGTCGCTTTCAAAGACTTACCCTTATCAAGTAAGCGCTGGATGAAAGAAAGCGAACTCAAATATGCAAAGAAAGAACTCGACGAATACAAAAAGAAACATAAATTAAAATAATTACGAAGATAAGTTTTAACTTAACCGCCTCGTGGCTTACATATTATGAATTTAGGTCACCATTGGACCCAGAAAGATCGAGACACCAAAAACCCGAGGCAAACGAGGGTTGGAAAATACAACATGAGGAACCAACGAGGACAAGACTATAAGAAGGCGACAGAAACAGAGTGAAGAAACCATCGAACAAGCCAGTTCTATAACCAACCACAACTACCACTTCCACTCCATTCACCATGTCTTCCGCACCAGTCACCTCCTTTGGATCCCAATGGTCCCTCACATCCACCGCCCGCCGGGATATCCAAGCCTGGCGAGAGCGCCTTCCCGAGGTTGCACCACCTCCTCCCTCCGTCTGCGTCTTCAGCCCCCAGCCTGAAGACGTCGAAGAAACCCTCTACCTGCTCAGGAACAACGACCACGCGGGGACCGTCATGGTCCATCTTCAAGAAGATCCACGCCCATACGCCATGGACCTATGGGGCATTGCCATAGCTCTCAGCTGCGCCCTCCCCTTCCTTAAATGGTTAGTGGGACAAATCGAACGCTTCCTCGCCACCGTCCACAATCGTATGACGGCTCGAGAAGATCTTCGACCTATATACGCAGCTGCAGCAGTTCCACCACCAATAGCAACACCTCCACCAATAACCCGCTATGTTGAAGTCCGCCAGACTACACCCATCCGTCTCCCCACTCCTCCACGTGTTTCCACGCCACCACCTGCATCCGCGTCTGTCGTAGACGCCTTCCTAGCCACGGTACCACTAAATTGTCAACCATCATCAGACGACGATCCAAACAACTGGCCCATTCCCACCATCGTCAAACAAGAAGTGAAGAACACTACTGCGACTAGCGAGTAGGTCTTACCGAGTAGCTTGTAGGCTTAACTGGTAGGTTAAAGTGATAGAGATTATTGTAGCTACCAGAGGCCTTATATACATATTTGAGCGTACTAATAATAGAGCTAAGTAATGACTGAGTAAGCAGTCACATGTGTGACGAGTAAACGTATGAGTCAATATGAGTAGTAACGATGAAAGAATGACGAATACTATAGATGTCGCATAGCCTCATAAGAATGTATCTAGGAGAGTCCGAGTCGGAGTAATCCGAGTCGGAGAGTCGCGAGAGTCGCGAGTCGAATCTAATCTACATAAGATAAGATCAACACTCCCCCTCAATGAGTGCATCTCCAAACGAGTGTACCCATTGGACTAAGACGAGTAGAACTCAAGTCCTAGTAATCCCCTGAAGTGTTCAAACTTCACACGTCCCAACGGTTTGGTGAAGATGTCTGCGATATTGTCATTGGTATCGACTCGCAAGACTTCGATGTCTCCATTCTCGATGAGTTCACGGATGTAGTGAAACTTGACATCGATGTGTTTCATGCGACGTTCCTGAATAGGATTGTTGCTTATGAAGATAGCACCGTTGTTGTCGGAACAGATAGGGACTGGCACGATGATCGGCATGCCAAGCTCTTTAAACATGTGCTTAAACCACATCACCTGTCGACTACAGTCAGACACAGCCATATATTCGGCTTCGGTGGAGGAATTTGCAACAGTCTTTTGAGCATGTGAAATCCAGCTAATGCTAGCGTTAGCCAACATCACCATGTTTCCAGTCGTAGATCGGCGTGCAACCAGATCCGCAGCATGATCAGAGTCCGAGTAGGCGATCAATCCATTTTGGGATGCGCCATCAAGAACCAGAGCGTAGTCCATAGTTCCTCGGAGGTATCTGCATATGTACTTTGCCTTGCTGATGTGTTCCTCGGAAGGATTAGCTGCGAATTGAGACAGCTTGACAACAGCGTAGGCGATATCTGGGCGAGTGCCCAGCATCAAGTAGAGCAGAGATCCAATGATCAATTGGAAATAGTGGCGTCGTTTCGTATCGACAGGTCCAGTGTGTTCGAGAGGCCTATAACCCTCGACCATAGGTGTAGGTGCCGGTCGGCAATCCTTCATATCAAAACGTTCCAGGACCGTGCCAAGGTAGGCAGATTGGTCCAGACGGATATTTTGTCCGTCACGTCTGATCCTCATTCATAAGAATTCGGTTGGATTTTCGAAGTCTCGACATTCCCACTTGAGCTTGAACGCCTCTTTCTTGGCATTAACAAGTCTCTTGTTAGGACCTGCGAAGATGAGATCATCGACGTAGGCAATCATGATGACAAAGCCACCATGTCCATCCTGTAGGATGAAGATCCCGGTGTCGGTCGATAGTCGTTTGAAGCCAAGAATCTTCATCGACTTTGCAAGTTCCATGTACCATGCACGGGACGCTTGCTTTAGACCATAGATAGCACGAAGGAGCCGGTACACCTTGTGCTCTTTGCCCTTCATGACAAAGCCTTCGGGTTGACGCATATAGATCTCCTCATCTAGTTTCCCATAGAGGAATGCAGTCTTGACATCGACCCCGGTGATGTGCCAATCCTTGAGAGCCGTGAGGGCTAACATGGTTCGGACTGATTCGAAACGAACCACCGGTGAGAAAATCTCGTTGTAGTCAATGCCTTCGATTTCTTGGAAACCCTTGGCAACAAGTCGGGCGTGTTTACGACCGTCAGATTTGACGTCGAATACCCAGCGATTGGTAATCGCTTTGCGACCTTTGGGAAGATCGACCATTTCGAATACATTGCGTTCAGAGAGTGCCTTTAACTCATCTTTGCAAGCATCGATCCATCCTTTCTTCTCCTGCGGTGGCATCCGCAAGATGTCTTTAAACGTCCACTCGCGTGGAGCGCTATCGACAGAAGGAACTGAAGGCAAAACCGCTTTAGAAAGTAGGAAATGCATAAAATTAACTCCCCCTTCACGCGTCAAGCGTTCTAAGTCCTCAGGTATGTCAAAAGTCGAATCAGATTCACTTTCGGACACTGGAGTAGCAGGTTTCGGCGCGGGAACACCTTTTTCCTTGCTTGCAGCACCTTGATTAGATCCAGATGGCCGTCTGTCATCTTTATCAAGTGCTTTTCTCCGATCCGTCTGATGCTTTTCTGTCGGAGTTTTATTTCCGTAGACATCGCCAGGCTGAGACTTGGTTTGGGTCCGATTCCACGCAGATCTCCTTGGTTCATCACCAGGAGCGTTTCCCGGCGCAGGGTTCGGCGGGTGCTGGTCGGCTGGTTGTTCACCAGTGTTCCGATCGTCGGCACGATCAGGACCGCTACCTCTTTTAGGGGTTTGGGAGTTTGATGGACGAGGAAGGAAATCATCATCGTCATCATCATCTTCAGATTCAGATGGAGGTCCATCATTGCCAAACGAGGAAGGTGGGTAGTCTTCGACTCGTGGTTGGTCTCGAGGTGCTTTCGCATCAGGACACCTTGGGAAGTGAAGTTCATCAAAGCGAGCAGTAGTCGCCTTGAATAGAACGTTCCTTGGCGATCTCATAAAGAGATACGCCTTCATGCCTTCTGGGAATCCTAGGAAGATCATATACTCCGACCGTGGAAGGAGCTTGTTAGATCGTTGTTCCTTTGGAATATACACCCAGGCACCACATCCGAAGACTCTTAATTTAGAGACATCCGGAGCTTCTCCTTCTACAGCCTCGTGTGGAGTAGTCCAACCAAGACGCTTGAGAGGTGTCCGGTTATACACGTAAACGGCGTATAGAACAGAAAATTCCCACCATGATGGAGGTAGGCAAGCGTCGTGATGCATTGACTCAGCTTTCTCCATGATAGTGCGATTGAAGCGCTCAGCGCGTCCGTTCTGCTGATGCATATACGGAGCGCTTATTGATAGCTTGATTCCTTTTGATTTGAAGAATGCTATGAGTTCTTCATTGATGAATTCTCCACCACCATCCACCTGCCATTCTTCGATTTTCTCATGGTATATTGTTTCAACCATGGTAACGAAGTCTTTGATCGCTTGGATTGATCCACTCTTCTGACGAAGAAGGACACACGATCCACGACTCGTGCAATCGTCAAAGAAGGAGATGAAATGTTTGAATTTGTGGTATGACTCGACGGAGAATTCTTTCAGATCCGAATGGATCTTCTGGAATCTGCGCTTCGCACGCTTGCTTGAAGCCGGGAATGGCTCAAGCGTCATCTTCCCTTGCGCGCAACCGCGGCACAAAGGTTCATGTTTGGGAATTTCCACCATAGGTGGGAAGTTCGTGGTATGCTTTTTGGCTCGTTTGAGCACTTCCCGCGATGGGTGACCAAAGCGTTTATGCATAACCTCGTAATCGACAGGTGGTCCGGAGACCTTCTTCACTTCGATCGGCGATCCGTTGGAGTTCTTTACAGAGACCCAATAGATTGTGTCGTCCGGATGAAGTGGATGACCCTTAATGAGATTTCTCCCATCAGAATCGTTGATACCCATGGATAGGGAATCACCCCAAAGAGTAGTTTTGGGTTGACTCAAGAAAGTTCCCGTAGAGAACAATCGAGTCGATAGGTTGGGTATGTGATATACTGGTTCGATGATCGATTCTACGTCTCGATCGTTACCGTCAGCACCTTTGATGGTGTGAATCACTCGAAGCTTTCCAATTCCTTTTATGGACAGGGTAGTACCCTTGGAAGCGGTGTTAACCGATGGACTGTTTTTAACGACTTTGTAGTCGAACAGGTCATCTTTCGAGGGGGTAACGTGCATTGAAGCCCCAGAGTCCATCATCCAATGTATGAATGTCTCGAATTTCTCACAGGAAGCGCATTGCGCATTTTTACACTTAGCGGCGTTCGATGAATCATGAATCGAAACAATAGAATTAATTGCACAGCAAAATTCTAAGAAAACATCGTCGTCAAGCATATTCATATCTAGTTGAACAAGCTGTTGAGGCAACGAGTTAGCCAAGTGTTTCCTGGTAGAAACAGAGGGAACGTACTTATCGTCGTCGAAGTGACCAGTCCTCAGAGCGTCCCAGTCCGGTAGGTAGACGGATGGTTTTGCATCTGAAAGGCGATCTGATCCATAACGATCTGGAGATTCGCCTCCCATCCCGTCGTCGGAGCCCCAGTCGGAGACTTCGTCATTGGGGTGGAGCGGGTCCTCCAGTTCTCCGTCTCGGATCCTCTCCCAGACCGTCTTGGGGGCGCCGAATAGCGAGGGGTCCTCGCCTTCGTCGCCGAGGGAGACGCTGTCGTCGTCTTCCCCCAAGGCATCGGTGTCAGAGAGTCCGTCCAGTGCTTGTGAGCCGTCCCCTTCCATAGGCAGTCCAGATTGACACACCATGGTTGGTTGGGGAACGTCGACCCCTTCTCCAGATCCACCGTGTGCCAGTGGGGGAGATGGGAGTCGGTGCAGAGGCGAGCTGGCCTCATGCACCTCAGACTGTTCGATGGGCTCGAGCGATCTTTGACGTTTGGGAGGCCTGGGAGAACTGATGCGGTCAATAAGGGCTCGCTTCCGCTTGTCCGCCTCCTCGAATGCTTTGAGGTGACGGGCGGATTTTGGTAAATCGAGCTTACCGCAGTTCGTCCTGGCGCGTTCCACGTCGGGATAGCACGAGGCGTTGGTAGACGGAGCGACCTTGGCTTTAGCAGCCGAGGCCGGGAGATGGGTAGATGGAGTAAGATCAACGGGACGTTGAACGATAGAAGGTCCGGACTTCAAGAATGAGAGGACCGATACCTTGGCCTGGGGAGGCACATGCTCCTGAGGAGCGGGAGAGACGAGATGGTCGCCTAAGAAGGCGGCCTGTACCATGTGGGAGTGACCTTGCGACTTCCTTTCCTTCTCCTTCTTCTTGTTACCACCCTTGGATCCGCGCTTCTTCCCTTTGGACTGGGAAGAACCCGAGTTTTGGTTACCCGAGTTGCTGGAATCCTTCTGCTGCCCCTGTTGCTGCTGGCGGAAGTTAGGGTTTCCCCCTTTCCTTTTGATACCAGTGAACTTGTTGAGGGTAGCCGGGTTGGCGACGCGATCGTACTCAGCCGTGATGGCCTTGACGGTGGTTTCGAAGGTGAGATCCTTCTTGTTTTTGTTAAGAAGGATGGCGACGGTGTTGTCGTACTTGGTAGGAAGGCTACTGATCAAGATCATTGCCTCGATGAACGAGTCGATCAAGACGTTGTTCGTAGCAAGTCGACCTAGGTAGTTCTGGAGCTCAGCGATTGCAGGACGAGGATCTCCAGTTCCAATGTGGAACTTGATGGCTCGGGAGAAGTCTGCGAAGATCGCGGCGTTACCCGGACTACCATAGAGCTCTTTGAGAGCGTCCCATAACGCCATCGTCGTATTTTTGCCCGCAACCTGTGCACAGACATTTCTGTTGATACGAAGGAGAAGAGCTCCCATGGCCTGGTCATCGTCCTTGTCCCATTTTTCGATTACCTCTTCCTGAGCAAGCTTCTCCGCCGCAGTGGCATCTGAGGCTGCACCATCAGGACGAGTACTATCGATGTAGGATCCTAGACGTTGCATTTGGAGGTACTGCTCCGCACGCATGGCCCACTCCAGGTAGTTGGTACCATCGAGCATGGGGATACTGTTGTGAGCGTTGTTAGAAGACATGTTGATTGTTGAGATCTGTCAAAACAAGGTTTCGTCAGCAACGTATATCACAAATCAAAGAAAGCAGCCATAACAGCGCGTTCTTTGCCCCATTCTGCAGCCATTACAGCGCAAATCTCTGCTGCCATAACAGCGCAGAGTAAAGGCATAGGTTCGGCCTATCAGCCACTTGGTTAGACGTGCATAGTTCGCAGCGGTTAAGCGCAGACTAGTAGCAGTCTATGGAGGCAGCCATTACAGCGCCGACCAAGTTTGTAGAGCAGCCATTACAGCGCATCTACTGAGCTTCGGGGCTCATAACCTGAAGAACACTACTGCGACTAGCGAGTAGGTCTTACCGAGTAGCTTGTAGGCTTAACTGGTAGGTTAAAGTGATAGAGATTATTGTAGCTACCAGAGGCCTTATATACATATTTGAGCGTACTAATAATAGAGCTAAGTAATGACTGAGTAAACAGTCACATGTGTGACGAGTAAACGTATGAGTCAATATGAGTAGTAACGATGAAAGAATGACGAATACTATAGATGTCGCATAGCCTCATAAGAATGTATCTAGGAGAGTCCGAGTCGGAGTAATCCGAGTCGGAGAGTCGCGAGAGTCGCGAGTCGAATCTAATCTACATAAGATAAGATCAACAAGAAGAAGACAAAGTTGAAGAATTGGACCAGTTACAGTATCAACCGGCTATCGGACACGCCACGGATCCGGTCAACGTCGACGACCTCTTAGCACCTTGGAACGACAACACCCCAGGATGTCGATACAACCCAATCGAAGTTCTCGACGACGACGCGATATGGGGACTCTGGTACACAGGGGAGTAAGTAATTGAGCCAGGAGTCTCAAATCTAGTAGGGGGATAATGTTATGACCTTATGACCTATTACATCACCTATGACATCATACATTACATCACTTACACATGTTTACCTTACCTTTTTCATTTCTCTCCATTCCCATCTTTTTCATCATCATCTGACACACCTCGCTGCTAACGCACCTTGATACGCATGTTATCCTCGAGGCCTACGCCTCACCTCTAACACGCGTCTCTTACTATATATACTCTACCTATCTAGATACATATTCCTTACTTGGTTCTACTGTATTAACACTACAACTACCATCTCGAATCTCACCGATTCACATATCTCTGCATATCGCTACATCTGAGATACTCAGATCTACCTCTATACTCAACTATATCTGGAAGCACCAGATCTATCTTCTCTCAACGAACGTTAACCCTTACACCTCGTTGTATCGACCTTCACACCGTCTTACACGAGTCTCTATCTCACACGACTCTCGTCTTTGACCTAATTGATCACGAGACACCAATCACTAGTCCCGTGCACAACTACACGTCAGACACGTGACATACTTGATTTGTCATTTGCATCGACTCTAAGACGCTGCGACTGTAACTCGCTATAAGTCTTAACAGCAGCTTGACACGCGAGAGCATCGAAAGAGTCGATACACGCCTGCTCAAGCCACTCGCTGCATCTAAGCTGGGCCTGCTTCATGCGCACGCATGTCCTATCAAACTTGTCAGTTTGGGCTCATGAAAGATTGAAGGGCTTACTTGATGCCTAGGATAGGAGGAACCGACGCCGGAGTGCAGGCCATTTCATAGAACGATCCATACATACTTGCAAAATGCGTGAAGCCGTTCCCTGGAAGCGTAAAGTAAGGTTCTCCCTCATCGTGTAGAGTGTGGATGAGAACGTGCCAATTGCAGCTGAAACGAGATTGATAGGCTTCAAGCCTTTTTCGAGAAGCTCGGCATTGTGATCGTAGATGTACGAAGCAAATACAGGGACGGATCGTCCTCCATATGAGCCTCCTGCAATGTGAAACTTGCGTCCTTGGAATTGGCTAAAGTGCTCGAAGAAAATATGGACAAAGCTGGATATGTCTTCTGCAGCTTCGTCTGTCGTCATCTGTACAGGAGGTTGGCAAGAGAGCGTTTGAGCGAGTGTGAAGGGACCTACGACTGCCTCCCCGTTAGCTGCATAGGAGAACCCTACACCAATAGGGGTATCGACAAAGAGCAGGTTTGCCCTGGTGTTCCATGACTGCGGGTGCAGCACCGTCTCGCTGTGGTTGGTCGCTGAAAATCTGCAGGGCCCGAGAGACGTAAGGATGCCAACCGACGAGGAGCACCCTGGCCCTGGACAAACGTAGTGGTCAGCTTGTGATGAATGAGAGTTAAGTCAAACACCGTACCCCCTGGAATCCAGAGGATCACATCATCCTTGGAAGGTTCCCCCCGACTTTCAAAGAAAATGAAGAATAGATGACGGGCTCCAAAGTCAATGTATCCTGTATACACTCTACTGAGGTCAGCAATGGGTTTGCCTCTCAGATAACGGTTTCGCTCACCCCACGGTGTCATCACAAAACTTGGTCTTCTTGATCCTGACACTGTGCCTAGGAAACACAGGATGGCCCAAGACCGTAAAGTGTGACTCTGGAACCGAGGAAAGGTGGCCCAGAGGAGAGAAGGACCCAGTAGTATCAGCATTCCCTAGCAGGCCACTGGCAGCGTTTGGCCACAGGTCGGACGCAGAATGAGCTTGCACCACAGTGGGCAAGTGACAGAGAGCGAAACACTGGAGCAGCAATGCGAGAATACATGGCCACATTGAGGAGAGCGCTGGTGATGACAGAGCTAAAGCACACCCAGCAACGGCTTCATGACATGCCAATGGTGCGAAGTCAAGAAGCTTGATTTCAAAGTTGTGATCCCTGTGAAAAGGCCCGATGCCTGCCTTTTGGTTCAAGTCGCAAGGGCACGCCTCAGAAAAATTGAAGTACGGTAGATGAGTCTAGACACACAATAACAAAAACTGCCTAGGAGTTTATATTCTCTTTAACCCTCCCCGTGCTTGAAGTTCAGGCGCTCGTGTAATTATCGCGGAGATTCAACTTGAGTTCACCTCAGCTCGGCTACCCGGCAGGCACTCTTGATCACATACCATCACATGGACGACATTGCCTACGGGTTTCGCGGCAATGGAACGCTCAACGCGCAGCAAGTCCGCTCGTTCCTGTTTAAGCTGTCTCTGCTTTGGCCAGCATGAACGTCCTCCGAGGATCTTGTCTCGCTGTGCTCGTTTACGCCCAATGGTCGGCGGCATGGAGTCATACCAGCAAAGGCGCTTCGCATGCTCCAGGCAAGTAACAAGGACTCGTCAGGTCGAGACTAGATTTTGACTGCGTAATTTGATAGCCCAAGCGCCGTTACTCTCAGCCCTTTCCGATACTGAATTTACGACCTTGACGCACCCAGATTTCCCAAAGCACTCAGTCAGAGTCAAGCGGACCAAGTTTTGCGATGAAACCGTACAGTGAGGTCCATTCTGCTATGATCGGTCTCAGGAACTGATGCCTGATAGGACCTACACAGGATATATTGATGTTGGAGCCCGTCACCTATTCTTCTACTTATTTGAAAGCAGGAATGACCCTTCCACAGACGATGTTATCCTCTGGACAAACGGAGGTGAGCTCAGGTGTACGCAATTGGTGTTAGCGGCCCGGAAGACTGACCACGGTTCTAGGTCCTGGCAGCTCCTCAGCGATAGGATTGTTCATGGAGCTCGGTCCTTGCAGGATACATGGCCCGAATGGAACTACGTACCACGAGCAGTCTTGGAACACGCGAGCAAACGTCTTCTTCATCGACCAGCCCGTCGGAGTTGGCTTCTCGTACGCTGACTATGGGGAGATTGTGGTACGTGCCCTTGCGTGTTTAACACAGCAGACAAGGGCTAACACAACACCCAGACCACCACCGAGGAGGCTGCACAGGACGTTGCAAACTTTATCTATGTCTTCTTCGAACACTTTACACAATTCAAAGGCAGCAATTTCCACCTATCGGGCGAATCTTATGCTGGTCGCTACCTTCCTATCTTTGCGGGGTACATATACGACCAGAATGAGGTCATGAAGGAGCGAGGGGTCACGCCCATAAATCTATCGTCGATAATGATAGGTGAGCTACTTTGAACCGCCTCGCCGGTTTCCCGCTTACCTACCTGTCCGAAAGGCGATGGATGGACCCATCCACTATCGATAATCGAAACCTGGCATGACATGGCTTGTACCCCTGCCACGGTCCCACCCATTTTAGGCATTCGGTACGCTCACCCAATTGCTCTGTGACTCTTGGGATTGATCTTCCGTGTACGCAGAGCATGCGTTCGTATGAAACAAGCACAGGGTCGATGCGTCGAATGGTTGAAACAATCCTGCATGGACATGTTTGACGATTTGGCCTGCACGGCTGCCATGGCGTTCTGTGAAGAGGAGCTACTGGTCCCAACGTTCAATTCTGGTGAGTCAAAGCCCTTTGCCCTTCACGATCGTGCCAGAAAACCAAATCTGTTCATAGGGTGGAATCCATATGATATCAGCAAAAAATGCGACGGAAATATAGATGAGACGCTCTGTTACCGTGACACTGCGTGAGTCCTGCCTCAGGTCCCAGACGCTCTCGCCACTGACGCCTGACTCAACAGGCACATCGAAGCATACCTCAATCGCCCAGACGTCAGAAAACTCGTCGGGGTCGATCCCTCCCTCGATTCTTACAATTTCACGTTGTCCTCAGATCGAATGGTGAAAGATTTCGTCAAGACCATGGACCGATCCCGCTCCACCCACCACTACGTCGAAGCCCTCTTGGAGCATGGAGTCAAGGTGCTTATCTACGCTGGAAAGAACGACTTGATGGGCAGCTGGCTCGGGGAAGAGAAGTTTGTCCATCTGTTGGATTGGAGTGGGAAGGCAGGGTTCTCGAAAGCGGAGACCAAAGCTTGGTATGCTGACCCCAAGAATACGTCGAAATCGGGAGACGTGAAGAGCTACGGAGGCCTATCGTTTCTGACGATTGAAGGCGCCGGTCATATAGTGAGTACCTCCTTCCAATTGTAGTTCCCATCCATGCTCATGATATTCATCAGGCGCCGTATGATAAACCAGACGAATCGCTGTGGATGGTGAACCAATGGCTGGACAACTCACTGTAGCTTTGATACATTCAATGCCATCGAAAGATATATTACAAGCACGATGCGAGGCCAATCCTTCATGTGTCGCGGGGATGGGAATGATCATCTGACACTGTTGCTTTCATAAATGAGTACAGAGGGTACATCTGGGATAATTCCTTGCCAGGCTATGCTCTTCTATCTGAATCAGGCCCGCCATCCTCTGGATCTCGTGGTAGCTGAACTCCTGCCCGTGATGCCCATGCAGTTCTGGCTGCAACCGCCAGCGCAAAGGCAAGCAAGAATGCTAATACACCAAGCACCAAGGATTGGAACAGGCCTTTGGCAGGGCATGCGAGTGGATGAGGTCCTGGGCTCCTGGGATGACAGAAAACCCCGTCAACGAACACTACGACGAACGAGCCAAAGATGGCTAGCCAGACAAGGGCTAGCAGGGAGAAGATGAAGCAGGCGAAACTCCGAGCCAAAAGGCGTGGGATGACGTCCACTGTTCTGTACCTATGGAAGATGAAGAGGAAAGGGTATATCAAAATGACCGTGAATATATAGTACCCTCCAAGGAAGTAGGACCAGGCTGGGGGGTCATATGCAGCGTACACCATGATGGAGGAGATTGTGAAGCCGAGAGACACTAGGAGACAAAGGACGGTCTTGTCCAAACTCGTCCTTCTATTCCACAGTCCTCGTATCCTCACCCATACATTCAGAAGACTTGTGACTCCAAGTAGTCTGAAAGTTCGGATGGTAAACCCTGAAGCTTCCTCTCCTGGCTCTTGCGGCAGGTTGGGTGAATTCTGCGTTGTTCCGATAGTTTTTCGGGCCCATGAGCACAGCACACCTTGCCGAATTGCGAGACCAGCCAGCAGTAGGTCGAACGCGGCCTCTGTAAGCCATAGGTAGACCTGTTCCCTGTATTTGGGGTAAGATCTGTCGTCGAATGGGCCGTTGTTCTTGATGACGAGGGAGGCGCAGGTGATTGCTACACCACTGGCAACGGCCCATAGTACCGCTGTAATATATGCTATTAGGGCAAAAGCACCCAGAATCACCCGCGCATATCTTGGGTCGGCTGGTGAAGGTGAAGCCGGAGCGATGCCTTCGCCCTGTGTGCGGGGGGTAGGCTCGATCTCTTCCTCCATGGCAACCTGGTCTCGGAAGGTTGGCGATACTGTTTGAAAGTGGTCCAGCACAAGGAGCGCTGGAACAAGTCTCAGGGCGCTTAGGCCGAAGAGAATGATAGGGGGGGGTGAGGATTTCGAAGAAATGGTCCTTGACGTCGTGGAAGTCCTGCCACCAAAACTTGATCAAATTTATGGTGCAAAGTGTGGCAGAGACGCCGGTTAATGGGGTGAAAATGAGCGACTGCTTGAACGCCCTGGCCAGGTGTATCCGTCCACTGATGGGGCTCTCTTGGGGATCTGGAGAAGGAGAGGCAGGAAGTTCATCTCTGGGCACCTCCTTGGCATTGTTATGGTTAAACATCATGAGAATTGCTGAGCTCGAGCGTCTTTTGGACCGCAGCGACGACGTGCGCCCATGGTGATGGAGGAGATGATGTGAAGGCCGTGACACGCACGGGGCACCGGTTTCAGAGCGCTTATCCATTGAAGCGGAGTCTCAACCACAGCCCTAACTCTCGCAGGTTCGCATTTGTCGCATGTGTTCAAAGGCTACAATGGTGCTATCAATAACCACAGCATTTACAGATTCTCGATGAATTAAATCTCTAGGCTACTGCTATCTTTCAGTCATCTCTGTTCGTCTCGCCAGCTTCCTCTGAGTCTGGTGGTAGCTGAACCCCCACCTTCGACTTCCATGTAATGAAAGCCGAAAATCCCAATGAAAAGGCGAGGAGCAATCCAAAGATCCCCATCGCAAAGGAAAGTACACGTCCCCTAGTAAGGCAAGGCAGTGAATGTGGCGACTGCCGCCAGGGATCGCAAAACATCCCGTAAACTGCTACTACAACGAGCAATGCTGAAAGCAGGACCCAGGCAAGGGCTAAAAGGGATAGGATAAAGCAGGAAACCCCCCGAAAAATGGGTCCCGAAATGATTCCAGCTATTCTGTGAGAGTGGAAGGTGGAGAGCAAGGGATATATCATCACAATGGTGAAGACGAGGCAGCTCTCAAAAAAGTACCGCCAGACGCGAGGATAGTAGGAAAAAGAAAGCATGAGGGAGGTAATTGTCAAACCGAGAGAGGCCAGGAGGCAAAGGACAGTTCTGTCCGTTCCCGCCCTTCTTGTCCATATCCTAATCATGCCGTATCGGATGCGAGGGACAAGCGCTCTGGCACTTGTCCATGCTTCCAAAGCAGTTGTGGTTACGATTGTCCAGCCAAACGCTCGTAAAGTGGAGGTCAACGGCTCGCTGCTTGGATCCGGAGGAATGAATTGCAATGCCCGCGAATACAATTTCGCTTGCCATATTGCATAAAAAACCAGCATCAGGTCAAAGACTGCCTCTGCTAGTCGTGTGTAGACCTGGTACCTGTATCGAGGTTCACCCTTGTGAGGGTCGAATGGGCCGTCATGTTTGATGATGAGTGCGGCAAAGGCAGTTGTTGAGGCGCTGGCGAGGGCCCAAAGTGTGGCTGAGAGGTAAGAAGCGAGATAAAGGACGCGTAGGATTGACCGAGCGTATTGTTGGCTCACTGATGAGGGAGGTGGCGGTCCGGAATGTAGGCCGGCCTCGGCCTCGATGCCAGTCCCAATCGACTCTGTTTGGATGGTGCTGCTGGAGGGAACACCCTCCTGGGCTATGCTCTTGTCTCCAAAGGTAGGAGATACAGCCAGGAAATGATCCAATATAAGTAGTGTTGGGACGAGCCCCAGAGCACTCATGAGGAATAGAACACTGGGGAGTTCGCAGGGGTGGGTGGGGTCGCAGAAGTCCTCTGGTGCCCTCCAAATGTTGAAGATGTTCACGTTTATGAAAGACGAGATAACAGGGACCACAGTGAGCGGGGTGAAGACGAGGGAGTGTTTGAAAGCCCTGGCCAAGTATATCCGTCCGCTTGCAGGGGCCTCTTGAGGAGCAAGGACGGGGGCTTCATCCCTAGAAGCCTCCATGTCCACTTCCAACTGGATGGAGGCCCCTGACTTCCATGCGGCCACGCCGCAACTCCCCAGAGCGAAAGCAAGGAGGAATCCTAATACGCCCATGACGAAGGATAACCATTGGCCTCCCCGAGGACAAGGCAGAGGATGTGGATCCCGCCTCCCGGGATCGCAGAACATCCCGTAAAAGGCCACTGCGATGAACGAAGCAGAGAAGAAGGCCCAGAGCAGAGCCAAGAGGGAGAAGATGAAGAATGCCAGCCCCCTGGCCAGGAGGCCGGGGATGGCGCCTGCTGTTCTCCATCTGTGGAATATGAAGAGAAAGGGGTATGTCAGGATGACGGTGTAGAAAAAGTAGGTATGAAAGGAGTAGCTCAAGGTCGGGGGATAGTATGAGTTGTAGAATACATTGATTGCTATCATCAAGCCAACGGCAAGTAAGAGGCAGAAGACAGGCTTGTCCAATCTGGTCCTTCTGTCCCATGGTCCTTGTATCTTCACCCATCCGTCCAGCAGAGAGACCCATGCGTCCAGGAGAGACACTTGTACTAGCGCCCTGAGGTTGCGAGTAGCAAATGCGGAAAGACTATCGCGAGTCCTAGTGGACGCCGTCTCTGCTGGTATGGATCGCCTTGCACGCGAGTACAAAACGCCCAACCAGATGAGGAGGGCGGCGAGTATCAGGTCAACCACTCCCTCTGCCATGCCCACAATAACCCTCCCCTTGTATTTGGGGTCTGATTCGTCGTCAAATGGTGCATCGAATTTGATAACAAGGGCAGCGCTTGCGATTGCTGCGGTGCTAGCTACCACCCACAGGGCAGCAGCAGCGTATACAGCGACGATGAAGGACATGAGGATCCCTCGAGTATAATTTGAGCGCCCCGTCGAAGGGATTGGACTTTCGTCCTCCACGTCGTTTATTGACTCGACTTGTGCGTTGCGGTAATCGACGTGCTGAGTAGAAGCAGCAAAGGCAGGGGACACGGCCAAGAAGTGATCCAGCACTAGAAGCGCTGGAACGAAGCTCAAGGCACCGAGGAAGGAGAGGGGTAAGGGAAAGGAAAGGAGTTCAATGCAGTAGTTCGTCAGGCTGCAGAGATGGGGAGGTGTCTGCTTCCAGTAGCTGAACATATTTATGAAATAAAGAAAGAAGGAGATTGTGGTGAATGGGGGGATGAGGAGCACATATTTGAAGGCTTTGGCCAAGTACAACCGTCCAAGAACGGGGGTAGTGGATCGCTGGAGGGGTAGGGGAGACAGGAAAACCGTCGCTCGCGTCGTCCATTACTTTGTCGGCAATGGTGATAGTTGGGATCAAGCAACAAGGAACTAAACACAATAGTAATATACATCCCGTGGTGACAAAAGCAATGCGCATTTAATATATATCATTAAGAGGTCAGCTATCTTTCGGTCTCCCCACCCGCAGCAATAAGGGCGATGCACATGGTGATGGTAGACTCGTAACCATTCCCTCGCACTCGAGGCCCGAGGGACGTCCAAGTCACACGTGCACCTTTGTCACCTTTTAGGCAACGCCGCCACCTCGTCAGAGATCGTTTCGCAGTTACAGCCAAAATTACCTCCTTTCGTACAGGCCCCTCTTGCGAGGTTCTTCTCACAACCTTCGCCGAGGGACCAGTCACAGGTCTATGGTGATGGAAGGTATTCTCCTAAGCAATTTCCCTTCAGAGCAGGGTTTCACCTGGAGTCTTTCAATTTAAAGTTCCTGAAATTTGGACAAAATCCACTTCAAGTTCCCATGGGTGTGTTGCAGTCATGGCTGTGCCATCTGCTGCTCAAATCATCTGCGATTCGCGAGGGTTTCATGAATTAAGTGATACAAAACAGCGCGCTATGGGTTGTCCATAGGCTCGCCGCCCTCAGTGACATCTTGTAACCGGATGCCCACCCTTGACTTCCATGCAGCCATGCCACACCTCCCAAGAGCGAAAGCAAAGAGGAAGCCCAATACGCCCATGACGAATGATAGCCATTGGCCCTCCCGTGGACAAGGTAGCGGATGTGGCTCCTGCCTCCAGGGATCGCAGAACATCGCGTAAAAGGCCACCGCGATGAACGAAGCGGAAAACCAGGCCCAAAACAAGGCTAGGAAGGAGAAAATGAAGAAAGCAAATCCCCGAGCCAGTCTTCCAGGTATAACACCCACTGTTCTCCATCTATGGAATGTGAAGAGGAAGGGATATGTCAAGACGACGGGTTGTAGAAGAAATAGCTACCAAAGAAGTATTTCCAGGTAGGGGGAGTGGATGCGCTGTAGAACATGACGGTGATTGCCATCCAGCCGACGGTCAATATAAGGCAGAAAATGGGCTTGTCCAAGCTGGTCCTTCTATCCCATTGCCTTCGGATCTTCATCCATACGTCGAGTAGGGACGCACGCGCTAACGCTCTGAGGGTTCGAGCAGCAGATATGGAGAGACCACCGCTGATGGACGCAGTCTCTGCCGGTACGGATCGCCGGGCGCGTGAATATAGCACGCCCAACCAGCCTACGAGGAGGGCGAGCACCAGGTCAAATGTTGCCTCGACCAGGCCCACGATGGCCCTCTGCTTGTACTTGGGGTCGGACCTGTTGTCAAACGGCGCGTCGTATTTGATGATGAGGGCTGCACTTGTGGTTGCCGCGATGCTGGCCCCCACCCAAAGGATAGCAGCAGCGTATGCGGCAGTGGTGAAGATCATGAGGATCCCCCGAGCGTAGTTTGAGGGCTCGGTCGAAGGGATGTGAATGTCGTCCTCCAAGGCGTTTGTCGGCTCGAGTTGGACATTGTCTGAGTTGACATGCTCGCTCGTAACAGCCTTGTTCCCAAAGGCAGGGGATAAAGCTAGGAAATGTTCCAACACTAAAAGTGCTGGAACGAAGCCCAATGCACTAAGAAAGAAGAGGGGGAGGGGGAACGAAAGCAGTTGAGTGCAATAGCTAGTGAGGTTACAGAAATGGCGAGGCGTCTCCTTGAAGTAGTCGAGCATGTTCACGAAGCAAAGGAGAGCGGAGACTGAGGTGAATGGAGTGACGAGGAGGATATGTTTAAAGGCTTTGGCCAAGTGCGTCCGCCCAATACAGGGGTCATAGACAGCTGGAGGAGAGACGGGCGAACCGTCACTGGGAACATCCATTCTGCTGTTTTGAGAGGTGGTGGTGGCGGCTAAGCAATGTGCAGCGCGCGCGACGTAAACCATCATGCATCCGAGTTGATGGAGCAGCTGTCCGTGATCCGCGTTGGCACGGCGCTTATTGCGGTTGGTCGAAGCGGAGTTTCAAACTGCCATACTTCTCCTCGTACCAATAGATATATGTCAATAAGTTACAAAAACTATGAGAATGATTTAAGCCCCTTGCTGCCTCTCCGCTCTGACGGATCCTCCCTCAAGCACCCACTTCTATTGACACATTACAGTGCGTGTTTGTGCTATCTGCCGCTCATTTCATCCGCACTTCGCAAGCTTTCAATGATTTGATACAAAATGACACATACTGCACGCTACGGCTCGACCACAGGCTCATGACATTCCTCCGTATCTCCTTCCAACCGTATCCCAGCATTTGACTTCCATGCAGCCACAGCAGAGGTCCCTAGAGACAAAGCAAGGAAGAATAGCAGTACACCCATGACGAAGGATAGCAATTGGCCTCCTTGAGGACAAGGCAGAGGATGTGGCTCCCGCCTGTGGGGATCACAGACTCGGAGCATCCCGTAGAATGCTATGGCGAAAAACGAAGCAGAAAAGAAGACCCAGACCAAAGAAGGAGAAAATGAAGAAAGCCAATCGCCGAGTCAGGATGCCAGGGATGACACCTGCTGTCCTCCATCTGTGGAACGTGAAGAGGAGCGGGCATGTCAAAGCGATCGTGTAGAAGAAATAGCTGCCAAAAAAGTATTTCCAAGTTGGGGGAGTGGATGCACTGTAGAAAGCAACGGCGGTTATCAAAAAACCATAGGTGATTAGGAGGCAGAAAATAGGCTTCTCCAAACTGGTCCTTCTATCCCATATTCCTCGGACCTTCATCCATCCGTCCAGCAGGGACATATGTGCCGGCCGGCACGCTGGGGTTGCGACCAGGAGATGCGGGGACGACGCCGCCGGTAGACGCAGTATTTGCTGGTATGGATCGCCGGGCACGCGAGTACAGCACGCCCAACCAGCCTACGAGTGCAGCAAGGACGAGGTCCGAAGCTGCTTCAGCCAGGCCGAGGATGACTCTCTGCTTGTACTTGGGATCCGACCTGTCGTCGAAAGGTGCATCGTATGTGATGATGAGGGCAGCGCTTGTAACTGCTGCGATGCAAGCCACCAGCCACATAGCAGCAGAAGCAAATGTGGCAATGGTAAAGTTCTTGAGTAGTGTTCGAACGTAGATTGAGCGCCCTGTCGAAGGGGCGTTGGCTTCATCCTCCGGGTTGTTCGTTGGCTGGACCTGTACACCACCAGCAGTGATATACTCATTGCTGATAACTCTGTTCACAAACACGGGAGACGACGCCAAGAATTGATCCAGAATTAGAAGCGCTGGAGCGAAGGCCAAAGCACTGAGGGAGAAAAGGAGGAGGGGGAAGACCTGAAGTTGACCGCAGTAGCTGGTGAGGTCGCAGAAGTGGCGAGGCGTCTCCATCAAATAGTCGAGGAGATTTTCGGAGCAAAGGAGGGCAGAAATTGCGGAGAATAGGGTGATGAGGAGGATATGTATAAAGGCTTTGGGCAAGTACGGCCGTCCAATAGAGTAGTCCGAGTCGTTGACCGCTGGGGCTGGACTGGTGGGCAAGGTATCGCTGGGAGCTTCCATACTTCTTTGCAGCGGTGGTGGGTGCTTGGTTAAGATCAAAGGATGGCGGACTGTGCACAGCCGACCCAACTTATAACAAGTTATATACACTGACCCGGCAAAAAGTTTGTCCACGCGGTTTTTGCAGTATATTGCACCTGTAGCTGTCTTATGGTTGGTGAGGGCCTGGGGATGTATTTTATAAAATATGGTATATCATTAAACATCTTTGAGCGCAGAAAACTGATCTCTGAGTGCTGTTCTGGAAGTGGGGGAGGGGATATGGCTACAGTGGGGAAAGTCGGATTTCTGTGCTTACGGAGGGTGCTCCTTTGGCCGTGAAAAAAATACGCGGTGGACCCTCAGTTTATCTTATCTGAAATACAAACAAAAAGAAAAAGTTGGACGTTGTCTCTGCAGATTCTGAGAGATGGCCCTCCCAACTTTGCGTTTTTAGTGGGAAAGGGGGCTAATTTCCCGATTTGGGCGCGAAAACAAAAAAACCTTCATCGCATAATCTATCCGCAATGGTGGTGGTAGTGGTGGTGATTGCGGCCAAGAGCAAAGAAGGAGGAACCGATCATCGATGTCCTCTGTTCTGTAGGCAGGGCGCTTTCTATTGCGGTCAAGGGCCATGCTTCGTGTACCAGTAGGCATCTTTTATTAGAAAATCCACGATAATGGCATCAAGCCCCCTGCTGCATAGTACTAGTATCGTTTCCTCCCCTGCTATCCTCCTCCGAATCACCTACCAACTGTACTCCCGCATTTGACTTCCATGCAAAGAATGCTGAATTTCCAAACGCAAAGGCGAGAAGAAATCCTAACACACCCATTACTATGGCGTACCAGACCGGGTTTTATTATTTATCGCGAAAAAGTGCCATTTTTCTCTCCGCACTTCACTTTTTCAATATCGCACCGCCAATTTCGTATCGCACCGCGGAAAGTCAATTCGCACCGCAAACTTTGAGAATCGCACCGCAGGCGTAAGATTTCGAACCGCAGAACTTTGATATCGCACCGCGGAAGATGACCTTCGCACCGCGCAACTTGACTTTGAAAAATCGCACCGCAAAACTCGAGTGTCGAGATATCGCACCGCGAACGTCGAGTGAAATTTCGCACCGCCGAACTCGAGACCAAAAAATCGCACCGCAAAGTTCTATTTTTGGATCCAGTGTACGGCAACTTCGCTTTCAGTCTCCTGCCGTCTGTTTGAGGTGATATAAGGTGTATTGCTTGCATTTTGACTTCGGAAGGTTAAGTAAACGAAGGATATATGTAGCTGTTTGCTTGTTTTCACGCTCAGGGACTATGGCATGTCACGGGGGTGGCTCGGTATTGAAACGGCACGCCGTTCAAGGTTGAACTTCTTGATCTGGGTATGCATCCGGTATCATCTACTCTACTCGAGTCCCAGCTAAGAAAAACGTCTTTGAATAATAAGCGCTCATGCTCGCGGCGTCACCTTATGCATGGTGCCCCCAACTTGAACTGCCGTAGTGCGCAAACGGATTCTTTAGCTAAATGGTCTGATGTACTAATCCTCAGCTACACCTGAACATATTGAAGACACATATTGGCCGAGAATTGGGCTTACCATATGTAACGTGTTTCGTTGTAATGTCAACGCCCAACTCAAGCTGACTGGCGGCGGAGTGCATAATCTTTTGAAGACGCGGCTTTAATTGTTGTTTACTGCTATCGCTACCTAGTAACTACATGCCTTACTCGACTGTAATGACGTCTGCAATGCGACATGTTGATTAGAATAACCGAGCAAAACCGAACTCTTCAGTTTATTGTTTGCCGGCTAAAAGCTTGTACATACGATGACACGTAGATACATAGCGCTCTCTTCTACTTCGAGCCCTCTGTAAGGCTTGGCGTACCCACCTCATAAGGCCAGGGAAGATGTTACGAATGAGGTGGGCCCCTTCGTTTCGCCGTTTGAATTCGGCACCTATTATAAGCGGCCCCCTGAGCTGTTGACACGCGTTTAGTAGGCCATAAGAACTTCCTGTGGTACCTATTAAGTTTATGTACAAGTAAAGTGCATTCCAAGTCAAAATACAAGCAATACACCTTATATTACCTCAAACAGACGGCAGGAGACTGAAAGCGAAGTTGCCGTACACTGGATCCAAAATAGAACTTTGCGGTGCGATTTTTTGGTCTCGAGTTCGGCGGTGCGAAATTTCACTCGACGTTCGCGGTGCGATATCTCGACACTCGAGTTTTGCGGTGCGATTTTTCAAAGTCAAGTTGCGCGGTGCGAAGGTCATCTTCCGCGGTGCGATATCAAAGTTCTGCGGTTCGAAATCTTACGCCTGCGGTGCGATTCTCAAAGTTTGCGGTGCGAATTGACTTTCCGCGGTGCGATACGAAATTGGCGGTGCGATATTGAAAAAGTGAAGTGCGGAGAGAAAAATGGCACTTTTTCGCGATAAATAATAAAACCCGGTCTGGTACGCCATACATTACAAAGGATTCTAATTGGCCATGGCCAGTGCAGGGCAAAGGATATGGCACCTGCGGCCGGGATGAACGGTTGCAGAATAGCCCGTAAATGGCCGCCGTGATGAATGATGTAGAGACGAAGACCCAGAACGCGGATAAAAAGGATAGAATCAACAAGGCGAGGCATCGGGACACCACGCTGGGGATAACACCTACTACCCTAGCCTCATTGAATGCGAAGAGGAAAGGATAAGCGAGAACAATAGAAAGCAAGAAATAGACACTCGAGAAGTAAGGCCATTCAGGAGGGCTGAATGCGAAGTGGAATATGGCACAAACCATTATCAAGGCGAAGGATACTATAAGGGAGAGAATTGGTCTATCCAATCCTGTTCGCCTATCCCATGGTCCTCTGACGCCGTTCCAGACATCCAACAGGGTGGTGTTCAGCAGCACGGCACCAACAATCCAGGTCCATCCTACGAGAGCGTACCAGATGTCCAAGATGGTGGTATTCAGCGGTACTCCGCTAACAGTCCAAGGCGTGGACGCGGTGTTATCACCACTTGTATGAGTAGATGCTGCCGCCGCTTCGATGCAGCGTCTCGTGCGGGAGCACAACAAGCCAAGCCATGCTACGAGAGCAGCAAGCACCAGGTCAACCGCTGCTTCCATCAGGCCCACAATGACCTTTTGGCGCAACAGGGTATCTGATCTGCGGTCGAACGGCGCGTCGTACTTGATGATGAGGGCAGCGCTTGTGGTTGCCGAAGCACTGGCCACCACCCAAAGGATTGTACCGCTGTATGCGGAGATTGTGAAAATCCTAAAAAACGCTCGGGTATAGGTTCCGCGCCAAGGAGTCGAGGGGGGCTGACTGTCGTCGTCGTTACTTGCATGGTTGATACTCTCGTTTGTAACGCCCTTGTTCCCAAACACAGGAGATAGGGCGAGGAGGTGGTCCAATGTCATGAGGGCTGGTATCAACCCCAACGTACAGAAGAAACAGAGCAGAGGGGGGAGGGAAAGGAGGCGTTCACAGTAGCTGGTGAGCTTGCAGAAGTGCCGTGGATGGGTATCCCAGTAACTGATGCCGTTGATAAAGCAAAGGCAGCTGGAGACTGCAGCAAGAGGGGTTATAATGAGAAGTAACTTGAAGACTTTGGCCAAATATGACCGTCCAATCGGGTAGTCGCTGGCAGCTGCCGCAAGACGGACGGGCAAGATGTCGCTTGGGACCTCCATAATTCTTGGCAAGGGGTGGAGAATTGGGTTCAGGAACCATGGGCTCCGGGCTCTGCGAAGACGCAACCCTTTAATACAATTGCCCGACCGCAGCAACCAGGGCGGTGTTCATCATGGTGATAGTACAGATGTCCCAAAGATATCCACGATTTCGATCCGTGGTGGCAGGGGCTTCTTGGTTTTGGTATGTAAGGAGCAAAGCTTTAACAAGGATAAAATGGGGCTCAGCCTTACCATAACGCCTGGGAGAGGTGAGCGCACCTTTCCATCATGCGCTGAGCAAGTATGCTCAGGCTTTCGGGTGCACTGTAGTAGCCGGGGCATGTTGGCATATCCGCATGTCGTCAAAAATCTTCATCGCATATTCTATCCGCAGTGGTGGTGGTGGTGGTGGTGGTGATTGCGGTCAAGAGCAAAGAAGCAACATGAAAGCAATGTAAATTGACGGAACCGATCATCAATGCCCGTGATCCGTTCTGCAGGCAGGGCGCTTACGATTGTGGTTTGTCGATGCAAAGTTTCAAGCGCCATGCTTCTTCTCGTACCAATAGATATCTGTCAATAGATTTGAGAAATGTACGATAATAGCATCAAGCGCCCTGCTGCATATCGTTTCCTCCCTCGCTATTCTCCCCCGAATCACCTGCCAACTGGATTCCTGCCTTTGATTTCCACGTAATGTAAGCCGAATGTCCAAATGCGATGGCGAGGAGAAATCCTAGAATGGCCATCCCAAATGATTCCAACTGGCCACGGCCAGGGCAAGGCAGTATATATGGTCCCCGTCGGCGGGAAGAGCGATCACAGAATAGACCGTAAATGGCCACTGTGGTGAATGAAGCAGAAATGAATATCCAAAACAGAGATAAAAGGGAATGAATGAATACAGCGCAGCCTCGGGACACTGGGCCTGGGATAACGCCCGCTGCCCTAGCGGCATTGAATTTGAAGAGGAAAGGGTAGGTGAGTACAACAGTCAGAAAGAAATAGGCATCAGAAAAGTAAGCCCATTCAGGTGGGCTGAATGAGATGTAAAACATGATACAGAACATAGTCCAGCCGAGGGATACTATCAGGGAGAGGACAGGCCTATCTAAGCTTGTCCTCCTATCCCATAGTCCTCTGAAGCCGTGCCAGACGTCCAAGGGGCTGGTATTCAGGAGTACCCTGAACGTGGTTGTAGTCGACGTATTCGACAGGGAGGTGTCGGTGCCGCTGGCATCAAGGGATGTCGTGGCTGCTAGGATGGAACGCCTTGCGCGCGAGCACAAAAGTCCCAACCACGTTACGAGAGCAACGAGTATCAGGTCAACCGTAGCCTCTAACAGGCCTACGATGACCCTCAGGCGGTAGTTGGGATTTGTGTCTTTGTCGAATGGCGCATTGTACTTGATGGTAAGGGCGGCGTTCGTGATTGCTGCAGCGCCAGCCACCACCCAAAGGATGGCGGCACTGTATGCAGAGAAGGTGAGGATCCTGAGGAACGCTCGGGTATAGCTCGACCGCCCCAAAGTCGAAGGGCTCCGACTCTCGTCGTCGGCATTGCCTGTTGATTCAGCCTGCGTATCGCCATGGACGGTGCCAGGCTTGTCTGTGGCGACCTTGTTCCCAAACACAGGGGAAAGGGCCAAGAGATGGTCCAATGACATCAACGCAGGTAGAAAACCCAACGCACAGAAGGAGAGATATCCAGGTAGTGAAAGGATCTCTTCGCAGTAGTCGGTGACTTGACAGAGGTGGTTGGGTGGATACACAAAGTTGAGAAGGCCGGTTAGGAAGCAGAGAAGGGCGGAGACTGCGGTAATTGGTGTTACAATGAGAAGAAATTTGAATATTTTGGCCAAGTACGCCCGCCCAGTAGAGTGCTCATGGGCTGGTGCGGCAGGACGGACGCGCAATGCGTCGGTGGGAACGTCCATGATGCTTTCGTAGCAATAGTGGTGGAGGTGGGCGCTTGGTTAAGGGCAGAGGGTGGCGGGCTGCGCAGAGCCGACCCAGCTTAATTAGGAACATTCGCCCCGTCCGCAGCGACGAGAACGATGTTTGCGGTGATAGTCGAACAGATGGGTACTCGCGAAATCGATCCGTCCTGTCAGGGGCTTCTCAAGCTGTTGGAATAACGGCTTTGATGTGGATAGTATCCGGTCCCGAACATAACGGCTGCGAGACCTGGAGGTAAGATGCCCTCCACTGTACAAGACTCCGGTTCGAGAAGGCTCAGACATGAATCAAACGCAAGATTGCAAGAATAATTAGATACACGTACACGATATCCAATGGTGGCGAGGAAGAGGTACATATTGTGAAAAGAAAAGAAAACGACAATGACAAATCGATACTAGCGATTAGATGGCAGAGGAATATAGCAGAAGCCATTGAAAGAAGGGAGTGTGAGTCATCGTAAAGTGATACTAGAATAGGTCGTAGTAATAGCATGACAGGGTATCAGGACATCATCGATCGTCACAAACAAGATTAGGAAACGTGCAAAATGGCTGTCTAAAACCTCCTAGGAGCAGCCCCTCCACCAGCCATTAATCCCTCGATCGAATGATGCTCAAGCTCATTCCTTGCCTTCAGAATTTGGGCGTGCATCTCCTTCATCGCGTTCCCAAGCTTCACTCCGAACCGACCCAGAATCTCCTTCTGCCACGCATCGTACTTGGCATTCACCCGACTCTGCACCTGCTCGTAGTCAATCACGCAGGCACCAAAGCTCTTCTGGGTCTCGGAGGTGTCGAACGTCGTGCGTGCCTTTTTGATCTCTGTGAGGAGTTGCTGCCAGTGTGAAAGGTTTTCGCCAAGGCGGTTGAAGACATATTCGGCTTCGAGATCCCACAGTGATTGGAATTGCAGCCATTTGGCGACGTAAGAGGTGAGCTGCTGGACCTTGGTTTCAATGAGGGCGAATGGCTTCTCCAAGGATGCGTCCGGGAATTGGGTCAGCTGTTTCACGTTCGTCAGTATGCATGGATGGGTTAGAAGGCGAAGAACTCACAAGCGAGATGTAGGTGGTCTCGGCCGCAACTGAGCCCTGCATCTGGAGACCAATCTCATACCTGGAGCTCTGTATCCGTCGCAGCCGACAAACGACACCGAGCCAATCATGCAGCTGCTTGATCCACGTTGCACGGGCATATTCGATCGGAGGGTCGAGAAAGATAACTTGGTTCTGTATGCGGATTTCATGTACGATGGGCTTGAGAACCATGTGGTGCTCGAGGAACTGCGACGGGAGGTTCGTCAATTGCGCTTTTGGAAGGCAGAACATGGTCACATACCTTCTCGTCTTTCATGCGCTTATCACCCCGCCGCTTACTACTATGGGTGTCTCGACGCGTATCCCCGTCGTCTGTCCTATCGAACTCGGAGCACCATACTTGGATAATCTGAGTCAACCGGTGCAGGAGGATGGCCTCGATTCGCTTGTCCAGCTCTGCGACCCAGTGATCAAGGTTGGCATAACCTTCCAGATTCAGCCTGTCGATCTGCATTCGCAATACCGTCAGTACAATCCACCCCCAGCGGCCAGTTGACGTACCGCGGCCTGAACTCTGTTCAAGAGTTCACTGAATGCTTCGGTCGTGAACGAGCACGTGGCCAGATCTTCCACCGCACGAAGGATATCCTTGTAGAGGTCGATCACATTGTTGGTTTTGTCCTGCAGAATCGACACTACGCTGGCAAACTCGCGGACGAATTGGATATGGCGGTTGTCACGACCATCGGAGGTGGGGACGTATCGTGAGGTGTCGTATTGGTTGATGAAGTAGTCCCAACGAATGTTCATTCCTAGAGAAAATCGAGATCAGGTAAAGCCATGTCGGATACGGTAAAGACTCACCTTTGGTGACCATCCGCTGGCTTTCGTTCCTATACTCCGCAACCAGCCACTCGATACCCTTGTTCTTCTCCACCAAATCCAGCGTCTGGCCATACGTCCTCACGGTCTCCATCAAGCTCACAGCATGAGGGTACACCCTCTTAGCATCCTTTGCCATATTCGTGATCGCATGCGGCACTGAAAAGTTCAACCACAGCAAATTCCTGACCTCCTTGAAGAGAGTGATAATCTGAGGATCGAAGTTGACCGCCAGCTGATACCCTCCTCCCCTCAACCTGACAATCTCGAAAAGCCTCCCATCGACACCCATATTCCGCCTGTTGATATCGTGTAGCCATGCTTCGAAGACCGGTCGAGTCTCAAGCTTCTTGCGGAAAGCGGCGGATTCGGACTGGAGTTTCTGACCCTCGGCGTAGAGCTCCCATCCCTTCCCAAGGACGTCCTCCACCCGCTTCATATACGCGTTCAGCTGGCGTTCGATCTGCTTTGCCCAGACTATGGCACCCGCAATCGGTGGCAAGTCACGCATTTGAGACATATGATACGCCTCCGAGTACCGATACTGCGTCTTGAACTTGTCGTGCAGATGCTTGATATCCTCCTTGACGGAATCGATGAGCTGGGTCTGGTACTCCTGGATAGCACCACGGATCTTGGGTCGAACAAAGAGGGCGTTGAACTTGGAGAATACACGGAACATTTCGTTGGCGTTTCGTGCTGTCCCCAGTCGGTCTCGAAGGCGGGCGATGATCTGGTTCTCGACTCGCGAGACACGTTCGTTGTAGGCGTGTTCGGCCGCTGCAAAGATTTCGCTGCCTTCCACGGAGACGTCGAGCACGTCGATCCGTTTCATGATCTCGTATGCCTCTTTGACTTCTTCCTCCATGTCCATCCCGCCCACATCCGAAATTCCGCCCAGGCCCTTCGTTGGCCCCGTCATCACTGCCAGCTGCTCATGCTGCTTCCGCCATTCGCGCAGGTAACGTGTTCGTTCTTGGAGTTTGGCATGTGCTGGCTGAATCTTGATGGGGATGAACTTTTCGCCTCTGCGTCGGGTGAGCTCACGGGCGACGTTGGTAAACTCTTTGATGTGTTCATCCCAGGTCTTGAAGATATTTGATGTCTGGCCAAGGAGGCGTTCAAAGGTGTCGTAGGGCGTGTAGGGGAGTCGATGGGAAGTGAGGATCCGCAGGAGGACGTCGTTGAAATCTCGAGAGATGGCTTCGACGAGGGGGAGTGCTCGTCGAATAGGGTATGGCGACAGCTTGAGTTTCCGGTTGATATGACCAAAAATCAAGACCAGCGATTCCTGGATCTTGTCGAGATCTGTGGCAGAGAGGAGTTCGTTGAGGGGAAAATCCTTCATCAGCTGGTTGTACTTGTGCACGAGGTCCGTGGCGTCCTTCAGACCCGTGTCGGCGATGAAACTGACTGTAGCACGGAAACGTTTGGCGTTCCGTAGGCAGTCCATGACCATGTTGACCTCCTCTGTCCGGAGCTGCGCTTCGATGTTTTCCAGCGCTCGTTCGAGGGAGAGCCAAAAGTTGATCTCCTGTGATGCTGTCCCTGAAGCGACGTCTCTTGTGAGCTTTGTGACAGCCTGAATCGACTTGATCCATGAGTTGACGTTGTTGTGTAGTGCGTTGAGGAAGCTGCTGTCATTCAAGAGGTTGGGAGGTAGATGCGAGATGTTTGGTCGCACACCGGCTTCCTGGGCTTTCTGAACTGCTCTTTGGATGACGCTGTGGATAACGAGTTGGGTTTCGGGGATTTCGACGTTTTGCTGGAGGTGCAGAAGGGACAGTTCGAGCTCGGCAAACTTCTTTTTGGTCATAGGGATACCGAGCTTGGAATCGCCGTCCTTGCCTCCTCCGCGAGAGCCAACAAAGGCCTCGAACCATGGCTTTACACCATGGCTCACAAGAGCATGTAAACTCTCGTACGGTGTTTCGTCCCCGGCAAATAGGTTCAGGAAGTGAAGTTGGGTGGCAAGGGGTGTCAAGGGGTCCAGTGTAGCTCCTCGCTTGATCAAGGCTAGTGTCGTGACATGGGAGGCATGGTAGCTCAACTGTGGTGCCAAAATGTACGAGTACATCGGCGGGGTATCATCTACAAATGTTCAGCGCTGCCCGCTTACAGAATGCCAGAAACCACACATACCTGAATCCGAATCCTCTTTCACCTTGATCACATATATGACCCCTCCGATTTCTGATGCAAACCGCGTTACTCTCGCATTGAATTCTTCGTCGAATAAGCTCTCCAAATCTATTGGATTTGCCCCTATCACTGGTGGAAGCAGGGCAAGCAGGTACGTCCGAAAGACCTCAGGGTCAAACGCCGTGGACACGGAAGTGGTGACCTCTGGCGTCAAGGCGTCATGGCTGCTGGATCCGTTTGTTGTTGTGACACCATCCATCTCCAAGTCCCTTGTATACGCTCAGTTCTTGGAAACACCTTTGGCTGGCGCGTCGAAGGGATATACCAGCAGCAAGCCTGGCTAAAAGATACGCATTGGCAGTCAGATTATATTCCACTATATAAGCTTCTGAACACACCAGATTCGTATGAAATCTGCAGGAATCAAATTCCAAATACAGTCAGAAGCTTTGGGGATGGCAGGCGAAGGTTAAGAGCCGTTGCATAGTCAACGACGCGACGACCAGCGGCGGAGCTCGAATTGTCTAAATCAAGAAAGCCCCTATCCTTTTCAGGCTCCGATTCAACTGCGAAAATCAAATTTTGACAATGTTTTCTCGATCCCATGGCCAGTTCTTTTCCTTCGCAGCCCGTCAAAAGTCTCGCCAGTCGGGAGGTATCAGCCACGAAAAACGCGGCTTTCCAACTGCTGGATCCCAGTCTGGATCCGCTGCAGTTCGGAACACCCGCACTCAGAATCTTGCCTAGGCCTTTGCTAGATCCCTTCTTGCAGTGTCTTGCGCACATGTCACCGGTTCACCCAAAATAGGACGCTGGCTGTGTCGGAACGAGGCTTCGAGATCTCTCATGGCACACGCAACCTTCGTTTGATCCACTTCCTGGCGCCAACGGTACCCCGCCATGCAGCACCAAAGCCAGGGCACTGGAACCTTCCCAGATGCGTCGACTGTCGTCATCAGCCATAGTATCCTCAACGATATCAGTGGGGACTCCCACACGTACTACAACTCCTATACGTACAATGTTTTCAATGCTCCTTCCAATCAGGACACCAGGATTTGCTACCCTACGGTAGCCCCTGCCGACCGCGCTCGCATGCCAACCCAAACACGCATTGGACCCTTCTCCGATGGCACCATCGCTGACATCTGCAAACCAAGCCTCTTCCCTGTCATCGAGAACACACTGGAGCTCATGATGCGTCTCGTTGACTCGCCCACAGGGTCTGCAAACATCTTCCACCGTATCTCACCAGACCTTCAAGACCTTGTACAGCTCGTCGCCTTTGCTTCAACGGCTTACAATGCATGTAACAGTCAGAGTCCCATTGGAAGGCTTATCCGGGGGTTCCATCGAAACTGGCCTCTCCCTCTGCAATCGTAGGCTTGTGGCGCTTCATCAGGAAATGCTTATCCTTCCTCATCGTTCTATTCCCTTGGTACGAGCAGTCTGCCGGACGATCTATCAATGGTGGACGGCGAACGAACCGGATGAAATCACACTCATTCGTTCAAAGCTCAACACCGAGATGACGGCGTTTGCTGAGTGGCTAGCTTGCCTAAAGTCGTGAGTCAAACCTTTAGCTTCTTTTGCTGACTGTGTTGACGCGTTATAGACTCTACTGGGCCAGTCGTTTACTTTTCGTGGACAAAACACGGTTCTCGTGGAAAGATCTAGAGCAGTTCTTCAATTCTGGTCCCGTCCTTCTGAAGGAAATGCATGTCGACAAGATCGTGTTAATAGAGCCCCTTCAGGGAGACTACCTCAGTGTTCCAATCCGGTTCGTCACGTCTTTCGAAGTAAGCTTCTTATTGCCCTAATCGGTCCACCCTTCCTGACATTCGGAACCTTAGGATGTCCATCACGTGCTTCAAGTTGCTTGTCAAGGAACAGTAGGCGCAAGATACATCGCAAGCAGGCAATATCAACTAGACGACTCCGAGACGAATGAACTAGTCGAGCCCAGTCGGTTCGCTGAGGGCCGTCTCAGGGATGGAAATGCCTTCGAAGTTGCAGTAAAACTCACTCTGAGGGAGTCGGGTCGGACTAAATGTCTGTCCACGTTGTGCTTATCCTCATCAAGATGAAGAAGACAAGATTAACGGGTGGATCAGATGGTCTGTTCTACCTCTTCTTCCTTACACGCATCTAAAGGCGTGTATATAGTCGGGGCTGCAAGACCCAATTCAATACCCGCATATCTGAACCAAGGAAAGCGCAGCGAGCGGACGTCAACAGACGGGATACTCTCGACCCGTACGTTTACTCCATTGCTCTCCATGTCGTTTTGCTCAGGGAATAAGTTAGTTGGCTCACGATTCCCGAGGCTAACACTTCCACGCCTCACCATGGGGAGCGCCAGAGTGATACCCAAAACATCCTCACCATGTTTAGGCGTCTGATCGTCGAGATTTTCAAAGTCACTGTGGACCAGCTACGTGAAGTCTCCAATAGCGAGACAAATCAAAGGACGCTGAATATAGAGGATGCTCACGCATTCCTTGACATGGTCAAGAACGCTTTCGCTGATAGCCCAGAGCGCTATAACCACTTCATGGACATATTGAAACAGTCTCAACAGGAAAAGTAAGCCTCAGTTAACCGCCTTTCCGGCGCATGCGACTGATGGAAAACAGAATCGACACTCCGGGTGTCATGACTCGGGTTGCTGCTCTTTTCCAAGGCCCTCAATCGCGATTGCTTCTTGAAGGGTTCCAAACCTTTCTCCCTGGGGATTATCGGTTCAGTTTTCCAACCGACCCGCTCGACAACACCGTCACGTTCACCACCCCCGACGGTACCATCGTGGATCCAATGCGAGACGATCAGCTCGAAGCATCCTGGGAGAGGCTCGTGGCTAGTTTGGGTCACTAGTATGACCACAGTCCAACTAATTAGACTCCCGCCAAGCCAATCCCGCGCGGCCGTGCTTCATTGGATTTGATTGAACAGAAGCGCAGTAGATGCGAAGAACGGCGCAGTATTTGTGGATAATCACAGAGCACGCATCGTGTCATTTATCCGTGTTATGTCTCCCAGCTCACCAAAAGACTCCCCTTCATCTTTGCTCAGATGTCTTGTACCGTCGACGTTGTGAACATGTTGCCCAGCATAGAACGCTGGCTGTGTAATTTGTTTGCAACAATGGCACGCTTGAAGACTCCCAGGGTGTATATGATCAATGGAGGGGATGTTCCCCTCTTCCTTTGGAGCGCCCACTAGCACAAACAGTCCACACCCATGCAAAGTCAAGGTCAGAACCCTGGCACCTTTCCAGATGCATCGACCATCATTATTAGCCATAGCATCCTCAACGATATCAGTGGAGACTCCCACATGCACACACACTACAATTCCTACACTTACTACAATGTTTTCAATGCTCCTTCTCCTCAGCGCCCTAGGATATATCACCCTACGGTAGCACCTGCTGCTTGCGCTTGCTCCACAGACGGCGCGATCACGGACACCTGCAAACCAAACCTTTTCCCTGTGGTAGAGAACACGCTGGAGCTTATGATACATCTCGTCGAGTCACCCGCAGGGTTTGCGAACATCTTCCATCGCATTTCACCAGATCTTCGAGTCCTTGTACAGCTCGTTGCCTTCTCCTCAACGGCTTACAATGCATGTAATGGCCAGACGCCCATCAGGCGGCTCATCCGGAGTGCCATCGACAGTGGCCTTTCCACTTGCAATCGCAGGCTTGTGGCGCTTCATCAAGAGATGCTCATTCTTCCTCATCGTTCGGTTCCCTTGGTAAGATCTGTCTGTCGGACGATCTGTCAATGGTGGACGGCGAACGAGCCGGAGGAAATCACACTCATTCGCCCAAAGCTCAACGCCGAGATGACGGCGTTTGCTGAGTGGCTAGCTTGCCTGAAGTCGTGAGTCGATTCCTTTCTTTTCTTCACCGGCTTCGTTGATGCGTTATAGTCTCTGTTGGGCAAGCCATCTCCTTTTTGAAGCTACAACTAGATTCTCGTGGAAGGATCTTGAGCAGTTTTTCAATTCTAGTCCCGTCCTTCTGAAGGAGCTACATGTCGACAAGATTATAATCATAGAGCCTCTTCAGGGCGACCATCTCGGTGTCCCAGTCCGGTTTGTCACGTCCTTCGAAGTGAGTTTTTCACTAGCTTGGCTGGCAAATACTCGCTAAGCGCAGGAGCTTTAGGATGTCCATCATGTACTTCAAGCTGCTTGTCAAGGAACCATAGGCGCAAGATACATAGAAGGCCGCCAGTACCAATTGGATGGCGCTGAGACTAATGAGGTAGTTAATCCAATCCGGTTCCTGCGGGATTGCCTCAAGGATGGGAAAGCCTTCGAGGTGGCAATCAAACTCGTTCAGAGGGAGCCTGTCGGTTTAAATATCTGTCCACGATGTGCTTGCCTTCATCAAGATGAAAAGGACAAGATTAACGGATGGATAAATGGTATGCCGCAGCTCTGCTTCGTCTTTCACTCCTAACAGCCCTTTCAATAGCCGTGGTTGCAAAAACACAGTTCAATACCCGTATTACTGAAGTAACCACAGCGCGGCAAGAGGAGGTTGACACAACGGATATCCTTGATGTGTACGTCTGCTCAAATGCTCTCCTTGATGCTTCGGCTCAGTAACAACTCTAGTTGCGCCGAAAGTCCTGCAACTGGCGCCACTGCGCCTCGACATGCGCAACATAACAGTGACACACCGAGCATTTTCACATTATTCAGGCGTCTGATCATCGACATTCTGGAAGTCAAGGAGGTCCCAGTGGATGATTTTTCGCCTTCCCAGGAGGCACCGGCAGGGGCGATGGAGCGCGAGCGTATGGGTAAAGCTTTCGTATGGCCTGAGCAGGGAAAACATCGCGTGCGGAGAGAGTTGGAGACCTTTCGCACGCCATTTGCCAGCCTGGAACAGGTCGACCCCCAGCTGGCGAAGTGCATCTTCGCTGTATCGACTCTGTTGAAAGATGACTGCAACGAACGCGGTACCTTGGGCGATGGGGTGGACCCCAAATCGCATAGTATGGTTACGCTCGCAGAAGGGGAAAGGGAACAGGTGGCAAGCAAGGATTGGGATGAGCTTCTCAACCAAGCGCGCGAGATCCCTGGGTTCGAAAACTTCCTCCGCCCCAACCTCATGTTCCACCCCCTTCCTACATCTCCGCGAGTCGGCTCCTGTGGTTGATGTATTTATAATGTAGTGTTGGAATTTGGAAAACGCAACTTAACGAAAAGACCAGGAGAGCTTAACAAGAGTTTTCATAGATCCATTGACAGATACAGAACCGGCGACAAAGCGCCGATCGAATCAACGAGGGCCTGGAAACCGTTTTCCCAAAATGAGGGCTAACTCGGGCTCTATCACGAACAATCAGACTAACGAATTTAATAGAATTTCGTGCTATTGTCAAGCTATTGTACTCGTCTGAAGGTGAAAAATGGGTGGGCCCTCAAGCTGCAGTCATCAACTTCGTGGGTGTCCACTAGCGAAAATTGGACATTCTCGTCATTGGAAACGCTCGTTACAAAGTCAAGAAGAATTATGCATATGCATTGAGGCTAAATCTACTCATCAGTTTAGGGTTTTGGGTCTATCGTGCGTCAGACTTTCTTCTTACTGCCAGTCTCTTCTCAATGAGCAAGATACGGTCCACTCGGATAAACCAGAAAGCGTGCTTAGTTAACAAGTGGTTCAGCGGTAGCCCTGGTTGCTAAGTTAAAGTCGAGACAAGAGAGAAAAATAAGCCTCCTGAGGTTTGAGCGAGGTGTAATAGATCTATCCTCAAACTAAACTACGTTGCACGAGTTCAGACGGGCGCCTATCAGTTCCTTCTGCGCTGGAAGTGTTGACAAGGCGTGGGAGCTTTCTCCGACAGGCGCCTTGCTGAAAACCCCCATGCACCTTGCATCAGCACTCACATTCCTCACCCTGTGTACAGTACAATCATCATGGGCAACGAGCTACGGATGGGAGCTTGAGCAGTCTCGCTTTGGCTTCGACAACTGTACGCAAAAGTGCTCATGCACGAACGCTCGGCTAACTCCTCGTCCCCAGCCAAACGCTACGATAGCGGCCTCTTCACTCCCATAGAGACACTATCCAAGTTATCAGACGTGCAATACACGACTTTGGACCATCCCGCTTTCCCCAAGCATAGTGTGAGGATCAAGCAGACCAAATTTTGCGATGGGACTGTTCGGTGAGAGCCCTATGTCGTGAGGAGCGCCTTGGGATATGAGCTGACTTTGGGCAGGGCGTACACCGGTTACATCGACGTAGGAGTGCGGCATCTTTTCTTTTACTTCTTCGAGAGTAGAAGCAACCCGGCCAAGGACGACGTAATACTATGGACTAATGGCGGTGGGTGACCCGACAACCTCAGCGCTGTCGTGTCCTTATTCGGGTCGTTTTTTAGGTCCTGGCTGCTCGTCGTCGTTGGGACTGTTCATGGAACTCGGCCCTTGCAGGATCAACGACGCCAATGGAACTAAATGGCACCGCCAGTCGTGGAACGATAAAGCCAACATCTTCTTCATCGACCAACCCGTGGGCGTTGGTTTCTCGTACGCTGAGAATGGCGAAGCAGTGGTACGTCTCTTTATTTTGCCTACAATGACAGCCAGGAAGCCCATGAATTACCCTGCAGAGCACCACAGAACAAGGCGCAGAGGATATCGCCAACTTTATCTTCGTCTTCTTTGAACACTTCACCGACTTCAAGGGTCGCAAGCTCCACTTGGCCGGGGAATCCTATGCTGGACGGTACCTCCCTCTGTTCGCGTCGTACATCTACGACCAGAACGCCAAATTACAGGAGTCCGGTGTGACGCCTGTCAACCTAGCGTCGGTGATGATTGGTGAGTCTGGTTTTCCTGTATGCTCAATAACCGCTCACGACGCGACTGTGTTGGCAGGAAATGGATACACACATCACCCAACCATGGTCGACTCGTACTACGACATGGCTTGCACAGGTGTCTCTGTCGAGCCTCGGCTGGGTATCAGGTAGGCATTCGACCATCCTGAAGACGACAATGCGAGGTTGACCCCAGAACCAACTAGGGAATGCGTACGCATGAAGCAGGCCCAAATCAGATGCAGAGAGTGGCTCCAGAAATCGTGTCAGGACAAGTATGACGCTCTAGCATGTCAGGCAGCTACAGCTTTCTGTACAACTGAGCTTGGTGACCCCATCTTTGCTTCCGGTGAGCAGCGTTCAACATCGTGTCTTTGAACGGGTGTACTGAACGTCGTGTAGGATGGAATCCATATGATCTCGGCCACAAGTGTGATGGATCAGTCGAGACGACGCTCTGTTATCCCGTCACCAAGTAAGCCTTTATTCTCAATCTCAACATAACCTCGCTAACAACCTCGCGTAGGCATATCGCCAACTACCTAGACCGCCCAGACATTCGCTCCCTACTCGGTGTCGACCCCATCCTCTCTTCAACCAACTTTTCCTCCTGCTCCACAAAAGTCGGTCTCGACTTTGCCTCTTCGCACGACGAAATCCAGTCCGATACCCACCTGCACGTCGCCTCTCTCCTCGAACATGGCGTCAAGGTCCTCATCTACGTCGGGAAGAACGATTGGATATGTAACCATGTTGGAAACAACAAGTGGGTACATGGTTTAGACTGGAGTGGGATCGATGGGTTTGGAAAGGCCGAGATGAGGCGGTTTGTGGTTGATTCTATCGGGCATGGGCATGGGCATGAAGAGACGTGGGGAGATGTGAAGAGCTTTGGAGGGTTGACGTTTTTGACGATTGATGGTGCTGGGCATATGGCACCGTATGATAAGCCTGATGGGCTGTTGTGGATGGTTAATCGGTGGATGGAAGGTCATTTCAATTAGTAGAGAAAGATGCGTTTACACGATTGTCACCTCACGAGAGGCGCGGAACCTCTCGAATACGTATTTGAAGGGATATATCAGCAGCGGGCCCGCCAATTCCTGTTAGTCAACGTGACAACGAGAGGCATAAATATCTAAATCAGGCAAGCCTCTGTTCTTTCCAGACTGCGATTCATGGCTAGCACCTTCAGTCACCGATTCCTCAAGATCAGACTCAGAAATTATGCACAATGATTCAACCAGCTGGTAAGGTTTATTGCCAGAGTTCTCTTTTTTGCAGTCCGGTAAAAGGTTCTTCAGTCGCTCGCATAATGGCGCCTCCCAGATGCCCCGGAGCTCAGAATACAGAGACTACGAATCGTGCCGAGCTTGGACGCGGGGCCTCCTCGTCTCCTCAGACACCGGTACTGGACTAGCTACCGCAGTACGTTTGCATACTGAATTCAGATATTAGGGCCATGTAGTATGCGTGTCACGCCTTCGCTGATCGCTGGTCAGATTCCTTGTGAATATGTAGCCCAAATAGGACCTTGGCTGTGTCGGAACAAGGCTTCGAGATCCCTCACAGCACCTCCCTTGAAGCACTTCTTGACACCAGCAGCACGCATCCATGCAAGGTCAAGGTCAGAACCCTAGCACCTTTCCGGATGCATCAACCGTCGTTATCAGCCACAGTGTCCTCAACGATATTAGTGGAGACTTCCACACCAACAACTACTACACCTACAACGTTTTCAATGATTCTTCTCCTCGAGCCCCGAGCATATGTTACCCCACGCTTGCACCCGCTGACCGCGGTTGCATGCCAATCCAAGCATATATCCCAGCCGTCTCCAACGGCGCTCTCGCTGAGGTCAACAAACCACACCTTTTCCCTGTCATAGAGAACACGCTGGAGCTCATGATGCATCTCGTCGACTCGCCCGCGGGTTCTACAAACATCTTCCACCGTATTTCACCAGATCTTCAGGGGTTTGTACGACTTGTCGCCTTTGCTTCAACGGCTTACAATGCATGTAATGGTCAGAGTCCCATTGGAAGGCTTATACAGCGCGCAATCGACAGTGGCCTTTCTGCTTGCAATCGTAGGCTTGTCGCACTTCACAAGGAGATGCTCATTCTTCCTCACCGCTCTGTCCCTTTGGTACGATGGGTCTGCCGGACTATTTACCAATGGTGGACGACGAATGAACCAGAAGAGATTACTCTCATTCGATCAAAACTCAACGCCGAGACGAGGGCGTTTGCTGAGTGGTTGGCTTGCCTAAAGTCGTGAGTCAATGTTTTTCTTCCTTTGACTGACGTCGTTGACATGGGGAAGACTCTACTGGGCCAGTCATGTGCTTTTCGCTGCGCAAAACAGGTTCTCGTGGAAAGACCTTGAACAGTTCTTCAGTTCTAGTCCTATCCTTCTGAAGGAGATGCATATCAACAAGATCGTGATAATAGAACCCCTACAGGGAGAGCACCTCAGTGTTCCAATCCGGTTCGTCACGTCGTTCGAAGTCAGCTTTTTGTTGCCCTATCCGGTCCCCCCCTTGCTGACATTAGCAACCTTAGGATGTCCACCACCTACTTCAAGTTGCTTGTCAAGGAACAGTAGGCGCAAGATACATCGAAGGCAGACAATATCAATTGGATCACTCCGAGACGAATGAACGAGTCGATCCCAGTCGGTTTGCTAAGGACTGCCTCAAGGATGGAAAGGCCTTTGAAGTTGCAATGAAACTCACTCAGTCGGAGCCTGTCGGGCTAAACGACTGTCCACGATGTGCTCATCATCATCAAGACAATGAAGACAAGATCAACGGGTGGATCAGATGGTCTGTTCCAGCTCTACTTAGTCGTTCACATCCGTTAACCTTGTGGACAGTCGAGGCTGCAAAACCCAGTTCAATACCCGCATATCTGAAGCTCCGGCAGCGTGGCAAGCGGAGATTGGCAGAACCGATGCCCTCGATACGTACGTCTGCTGAATTGCCCTCCCAAATCTGTTGTTCAGAGAGTACTCCAGTGGGCTACCAATTTCTGCAGCAAGCGCCGCCGCACCCCACTGTCCTGCGCAACGACCCAGCGGCACCCAGAGTGTCTTCAAGATGTTCAGGCGCCTCATCGTTGAAGCCCTGACGTTGGAAATTACACAACCCGCTGCCGCCAACCACAATATTTCTCTACGCTCGCAGAAACGCGGCTACCACATCTGCGATAACTGTGGGACCCCTGAGACCCCGGCAGGCAAGCTCCGTCTCTGTGGAGGATGCATGACCTACCTATACTGCTCTCAAAAGTGCCAAAAGGCCCACTGGCCTTCACATAAACTCGTATGCCAACACATCGCCCAAAAAGCCTCCAGGGCTTCTGCCCCAACGTCCTCAGCAGACTATGACATTGCCAAGAGCCTCCGGAAATTTACCTCAGCACATGCCTCTCTTCTCGGTTGGGCTGGCTTCCAGGCTCTCCAGCTCAAACAAGTACCAGCCAACATCCGAAAACATGCTCTCCTCGTCGAGCTGTCTCCTCGTAGCCACGCCGAATCTCATCGCCGATTCTCAGTATCCGCAGCACACATCGTTCCCCGCAACTACATCCGTGATCCTAACGTCCTTGCAGACATTCAGCGCCGGGATGAACGATGCAGACAGAGTGGCGGTATCGGCGTCCTCATCGTCATCCTTCAATGTGGTGGTTTAGCACAGGTCTTGCCCGTCGAGGTCGATCCTCCTTCCAAGGTCTCTTGGGATGAGCGCACAGACTGGCATGCGGTTCTCAACCACTTTGTTGAGTCTGGCCGAACGGACTTCAAGCCCATCTCCACTAGCTCAAGCGGTGTTTACTACGGATAAATCAAGCTACCAAACTCTGCGGCAGTCTTCGTCTTCCAGCCATTCTACGTGGCCATTTCATGCTCGCATGTGACGAGCAGGCGCAAAGAGGCTAGATTGGAGCCATCTGCTCATATATTTAGTCTATATTTCACTACTAAGAGCGCGGGCAATTTGACAGTGCAATCTCTGGATTGAATTACCTATCACCCTGATGCGATCCACAGCGCACTATTCGACCCATTATGTAGATCATCGAGTTCAGGCAGCGAGGCTATTGGGCTATATGTGGATGAAAGAATAGCGTACCTCGGTCCAATACTGTACCAGCTCGATGGTCAGCGGTCAGAGGGTCGCCTGTTGTTGCAAAATCGATGTGATTGTCTGCACCCTTCAAACGCGGTGCTAAAGTAGACGGCCGACAAGAGCGGTGCACTAGCAATATGATACTTAAGCCTGATGGGCTGTTGTGGATGGTTAATCCGTGGATGGAAGGACGTTTCAATTGGTAGAGACTGACGCTCTTGTATTTTCGAAGCGCGAGGGCAGACCCATCGACTATTATGTACCGGGAATTCCATCGCTTGCTAATGAAACCAGATTGCTAAATAAAGAGGCCAAGGCTGGGCTAAGGGATAGACATTTGATCTACAAGGGTAGAATGCTGCGAAACCAGCCCTTCCTGCAATGAGGCGCCTTCAGCGACTACGTCACGACCTCCGTCAGCTAGTGAACGACGAACAGACGGGTTCCGTGGGAGGAATTTAAGGCCTTTCATGCACACAAGATGGAGTTCTTTCGAACGTGAATTGATGGGTGATATTCGATCACGTCAGATAACAAAGAGGAAATAAGCGCCTGCAGCCAACTGCGGATCAAATGTGGGTGTCGAGGAAAAGAAGAGAACGACTCCATGAGTGTCCACCGCCATAATAGCGAGGTCTGAGCAACAGCTACACGTAATTTTCCCTAGAATCTTGCACCGAAGCGACTTTGTTGGTTCGTGTGCCGCCCACCAATCCTCAATTTAGACGCCCATCAGCCTCGAGGCCGGTCACGTCCCAAATACTTACTTCTCCCCGACGCCCACACAGGTGAACAATGCAGCGGAGCTCCAAAGGGCTCTGCACACACTATAAAACTTTGAGTCTGCATTCCCCACATCCAGTTGCCTTTGTGGTTTCCTAAGCCTGTCTCCCATCCATTGCGGAAAAAAGCTTAGAGGGACCCACAAACCACTCGGTCATCAACCATACTTTCGACCTCTTATCAACGATACCATCGTTATGAGTGGCCTGTTCAATCGCATGCGGAGGGCTGTTCGCCTTGCCGCCAGCCAAGCCTGGGGGGTTGTCACAGGGGTGACAGACCCGGTCATCCAAGCCTGCCGCTCTCGCTGGCCTTGGTCATGGAAGAAAACCCTCCTTTATCTCTTCAGCCTTGGCTCGGGGGTAGCAGGGCTGGTGCTTCTTGGTCCGCATATTCTCACCGTTCTAGGCTTTGCATCAACTGGTATTCTTGCATGTGAGTTGTTGTCCCCGTTCAATTCGTTGAATCTGTCACTGACTATGGACTGGTACCTAGTTTCGCTTGCAGCTAGTATCCAATCGTTCTTCTTCGGAGCGTACACCACCAATCCCTTTAGTTTCTTCCAATCTCTTGGGGCTAGAGCGGCTGCTCCAGCTGCAGGAGCCGCAGTCGCTGGGAGCTTCCTTTTGGTAGCTAGTGCAGTCGCCTTCTATTTTGCTTGGAACATGAGCTAAATGTGTCATTGTGTATATTGCGTTCCTGATTGCCTGTAGTACCTTGCTTCATTTGTGACCGATGTATATTACACGAAATACCTTCTGCTTCGTTCTGGCTCTTTTGACACTCTTCGTACGGGGCAATCTTTAAACTAGTATCCCATGGCAATGTGATTCGGAGTATAACAACCTGACCGACTACGTTCAGAGAGACCCAACATCCAATCTTGCCGCAAGAAACTGCACCGTTTACTTATCTTCCCGGACACAACCCTCGCATTCGAGATCATCAACCAACGATCTGGGAACACTGGCAACTGAATCGCGACCCAAAGGTGTAGTGCCGCTCCGGCTTTCAAACTACTTTACTTTCATTAAGGTCCTGACGCCTTTCGCTCTGAGGGGTTGCCGCCTATCCTTAATAATCGATGGATGGAAGGACATTTCAGTTGGTAGAGACGGTCGCTTTTGTACTTTGAGGCACAACTGGTAGAGCCATTGACTATGTACTGGGAATATAATCGCTTTCCGTTGAATCATGCTATGGGGTAAGATGCCTGGGCGAGACCAGAAAGATATCGTATTGAAACGCTCATAAACCTTGGAACGACAAGATCAAGGTACTACGAAACCAACTTGTCCTGAGAAGCCATCCCACCGTCTCCCGTATCAGCCTCCCCACCAACCTTCACTCGCGAACCAGCATCTACCGGCCACTCATACACATCCCCCTCACCCTCAACCCCATTTTCCTCCCTCCACATCTTCCGATCCGTCCTCCCAACCCCTGGACCTCGATACACACTCCCATACCACCCACTCGCCCATTCCTTCCCAGTACCCTCCTTTGTATGCTTCGTAGCCTGTCTCCGGTACCACTTGCCATAGACGAGCAGATAGTAAAGTCTGAAACATAGGAACGCGAATCTGTCTCGCTCGAGGTCTTCTGGGTACGTTGCACCTAGGTCGACGGCAGCTGCGATACCCGACATGACAGCCACCTCGTGTGCGTTGATCAACGTCCAACTCGATGCGAACCGGGTATGGTTACGTCCTTGGATGATCCATAGCCAGGGAACGACAAACAGGTAATGCGTCCATGAATGACACAGTTGGTGCCACCAATCCTCTCTGATAATCTTGTCCTTGTCGATCTCGTCGTCGCTCCACAGATGTCCGTCGCGTTCCTTGTTGAGGAAGATCGTCTGGAAGACGTGTCGTTCAAACGGCACGTCAGGTGGGAACTGAGCCTGGTAGTTTGTGCAATCGAAGCACATTTCGAGCTTGGATGGGTCTTGAGGGTACATCTTGATATAATACATCGGCTTGAATGATTCTCGGGCGAAGGCGAGTCGGTGGGATTGGTCGACGCCCGAGAGGGTCGATACCGCCTGAGACTCGTTGTAGAAATTCTCGTAGTGCTTTTTCATGTAATTAACGTCCCAGTGAGTGATAGTAACGTCATTCGAGAATTTGGCGGATCCGAGGATTTTGGTTTCGAGGAATGAGGCTGATGGTTCGAGGATGCGTTTAGCGGTGTCGGCGCTGCGGAATCGTCAGTATGCGGTCCAAAGGAAGGGGGGAGGGAGACTCACAGAACACAGAGAACGATCTCGTCGTAATGCTCTGTTTCTTCCTTTGCTCCTGGGTCAGCGTTGGAACTTGGATCGTATGGGACCCAGGCGCTGTTGGGGTTGTGTCCGTCGAGCTTGGGCGTGCGCTGAATCGTCTTGACAATAACGCCATCCTTGCCCCTCTTCACCACTCGTGTGACCTCGGTCGAGAGCCTGATCTTGACGCCCTTCTTGATCAAATCCTCCTTCCACTTTCCATAAAACTCGGTAAAGTTGGGAAAGACGACCATAGGTGGAAGGTTGCTCGCGATACTGAGCTTGTCGGGTGGGTACCACAAGCCGTACGTAGGACTGGTGCAGAGGCGTTCGAGGATGATGAATGGGACATTCGGCGTCTCGTTCCCCGTTCCAAGGAACAAGGCGATCATGGGCATCGCGACGGTATTGGTGAACTCGTCGGAAAACATCCACAGTTTGAACATGAGCTTGATGGGTATGAGAGCAACGAAGAGCTCAAACCACCGACAAACCCTCATCATCCACTCGAACCGCCTGATCTCTCGTGGGTGCCGTGCCAGTAGGTCCGTCGGAAAGACATTCGTCCAAAACGTATCACCCTTTCCGAAAGAGACGTGTAGGTCGACAGGGTCCGCGTGAAACCCTTGTCGAGCAAACATGGTCATGGTGTGGTGGAAGGTGTAGCTCCCGCCTTGGACGCCTTGGTTGAGCCAGCTGGCGCCGTGCGTTTGTTTGTCGAGGGGGATGGAAAAGGCTTGGCCGCCGCAGTATTCTGCTGCGTCGACGAGGGTCACGTCGAATGTATCGGGGTGTTGAGCGAGGTGGTGCGCGCATGACATGCCTGAAGTAGTTTTGGCAGTGTTAGCGTTTTGGAAAGGGGAAGAGGATGGGGACGGACGGACCTGCAGCACCTGCTCCTACGATTAGGACTTTCTTCTTCTGTTCGCTCGGTTGAGGGGCCATTGTGCAAGATGGGATTCAGAGTAGTCTTCGGCCCCTGAGCGTATATATGGGTCGAGAGAATGACGCCATAGAGGTCGAGATCGAGTCCTTTGACATCCTCGATCGTCGATCTGGCGCCTGGGTCAGGCAGAAGCGAAAGACGACTGAAGGGGCATGTATGGCAAGCCGTAGACAGAAGCCAATCCAGGAGGGGGCAAGAACTGGGATGTTAGGGCGGGGAGTGATATTGAAAGTGACATGAGGACACCTTTTGCACGAGAGAAAGGAGGATGAGTTGAAATCGATAACCGGAGCTTCAAGATGACATACGGTAAAGAATAGCATGTTTCGTGACAGCCTCAATCGAATCTGCCAGGAATACAGAAGGCTGAGGGAAAAGGTTTAGAGCAGATTCGCACGCGGGTACTGGTAAACATATTGAAACTCCGCATCGGCCGATCACAATTTGAATAAGCGCCTGAGCGCCTCTGCCTGAGCCAAGGGACCACTTTGCATGTATTGGCCGTCCTTTTCGTCGGAGAAACTCATCAATGTTTGTGTGCTTGAAGAGGCTTCTTTTCGCAAGCATCAATATCTCTTTCGTCTGCTATCTGCTTCAAACCTCTACCAACCGAGAGAGGCCTCATCTTCTCGTTGTCAACATAGTTACCATGTCTGGAGTTCAACAAGAACTGGAGAAAATTGCCTGAACTTCCTATAGCTCTTGGCTAAGTTACTGCGCACTGCATAAAAAGCGTCGACAAGAAAGCGATTGCACGTCTTCCGCTCATGGCAACAAGGATTCGCATCCGCCTGCTTCTAAAGGCGTCAATTTAGGCGCCCATACACCCGAAGAGCGGTTCCGTCGCTTTTTACTTGCTTCTTGCCGATTTTCTATCTCAACCCAACGGCTCCACCCCCGGCCTTATAAGAATCCCATCCTTGTTTCAACTTTATTCCCCGCCTAAGTGTCGTTGCGTCCTCTAAATCCAAGCTACCATACCCTACCCAAGGCTTTCTAACCTTCTCAAATCGCTCGACTCCAACCATCAACATGAGTGGAATATTCAATCGCATGCTCAGGGTCGCCCGGAGGACCGCCAGGCAAGCATGGGGCACTGTGACACGATTCACCAGCCCTGTCATCCGGTTCTTTCGAACCCGTTGGCCATGGTCATGGCAAAAGACTCTTATGTACCTCGCCAGCCTTGGCTTGATAGGGGCGGGACTGGCGCTCCTGGGCCCGCACGTCCTCCCAGCCCTGGGATTCGCGGCGGCTGGTATTCTCGCAGGTAATCGGCGATTGTGCTGGTCTCTATTCTGTTGAAGTTGAGGTTGGCGTCTAGGATCACTTGCAGCAAGGATCCAGTCCGTTTTCTTTGGAGGATATACCACCAACCCCTTCAGCTGTTTCCAGTCTCTTGGAGCTCGAGCGGCTGTTCCAGCCATAGGAACGGCGATTCCTGGTGGCTTTCTTTTCGGATTCGGTGTAATCATCTTCTGTGTTGCTTGGAACATGAGTTGAAGGTGTTGATGGTGTACGACTAACTGCTTGTTAGCATGTCGCTTTCGTTGCACCACCATTTCGTTTATATTGGCTTCCCCTTTCAATACGATGTTTCTCTCTTCTTGCAACCCGAAGATTAATGTATCGGCATCTCCTGCGCAACGGTGTTGAGATTAGTTTGGATGCAACAGGTATCATCGGCCTGTGTGTCGTGTCAGAAGTGGCAAGTAAGTCCTTTGAGCGCCTAGTTGAAATCACTTTGCCCAAAGGGCCCCTATCCTTCAGTTTTTAAGCGCTGAATCAAACGCGCCAACCACCCCTGCACCAGACTTGGCACCAAAACCGGCCAGGTGTGCTAATTATGCTTCATTCTATCCACTCGTTACTTAGACTAGTACTGGGTTCTTGTCCTGTCTGTAAATGCCTCCCTGAGACCATCTATAGCGAATCTCATCCAAACCACGAACTTCTCTAAAGCTTCCCCACCTACGGAAACCCCTTCTTTTTAGCTGCTTCTCCCTGGTTCTTAATTCCAGCCGCAGGCCCTTCTCCAAGGCCTTATGTATAAGACATTTATCCTTCGTCAACGTCTCAAACCCGTCTCGCGGCTTCTCAATCTAAGCCTAAGCACCATCTAAATGGCCTGGTGTCGATGGTGCATTTTGTTTACGAAACTGTATCCTTTACTCTCCTGCTCTTCCCCCGAATTAAATAGTACCAAAGGTACATGCCTGCTCCCCCTTCCCGAGTCAGCCCTCTTGCCCGTCTAAAAATACTGACATACCTTACCTAGCGGATGCTATGTGCGGCCTGTCCTCAAAGTAGGGGCCTATCTGCCTCGAGGCTGGTCATGCTTCTCCCTCAAGCCCACGCTACCGGCGAATCGAGCGGAGATCCAATCAGACTTGTCAAAGGGCTATATATTCATCATCTCCCCATTCCTTCCTTTCCCCCACGCAATCGCCTTTGTGCATTCCTAAGCCTAGCTCCCATCCGCTGCTGCTTAGGAGGACCCAAAAGCAATCCGATTGGGCGTACTCGACTTTCTTCATCAACATCTATACCGTCGCCATGAGTGGCCTCTTCAACCGCATGATTAGGGCAGCCCGGCTTACCGCCAAGGAAGCATTGGGAATAGTGACTGGAGGGATAGACCCGGTCGTTCAATTCTTCCGTGAGGATTGGCCTTGGTCATGGAAGAAGACCTCAGCTTGTGTTGTAGCCCCCGCGGTGCTGGGGGTTGCAGCGTTGGCGCTCTCTCCTCATTATCTTCCTCTCCTGGGATACACCTCTAACAGCGCTGCAGGAGGTGAGCATTCGTTACTCGTTTTCATTACGCCCGCTGTCGTCTAACGTTTGGACCTTTATCTCGCAGCGTCGTTCGCTTCTTGGGTCCAATCCGCCATTTACGGTGCCATTAATATTGGGATCAAGGGACTGTCGCCTGGAGGAGCGGTGCCAGTAACTCACTTCCGAGAGATCGGCGTGGTCCTCGAAATGGCGTCCTACTCCATACACGGCAAGGACCTGACGGCACCAGCTGTCTATAGCTACCACCTCTTGTTTATCGCCTCCCTTTCCTAGTCCACAAGACTCTGAGAAGGTTTGTCCAGGTGTCGATGGAAAAAAAGGCTCGCATTAATCTGCCTTCTTCAGTTAATTTCTTACAGTACCCTCAAGCAGGTTTTGAGGATACTCCCGATCCAGGCTCCTAAACCAGCACGCCCTGTCTCACTCGATCGCTTACTCTGAGGGGAAGGGGACAGGTCTTTTGTTTGTTCGGACCAAACAGTAGTTGCGCGCGATGAGCTCGACAGAGCGGCTGGCGCATTGTACCATCCGAAAAATGTCCGAAAAGTTTTGAAAATGTATTATTTATCATTCCGCAAATAAATTGAAAAATTAAATGCTGAGCGCTGAGCGCCAACGCGTATGCGAACGCCTCAAAGGTTGTCCATCTGAATGGCACAAGCCCAGACATCACCCCGCCTATCAGTGGCCCGGATTCGAGAAACATCACAGAAGATCTTTAACAAACGGGCATGCCTATGGCAGGCCGAGGTGGCTCAAAGCCTTGACACAGGGAAGGATGTCGTCTGCTGTATTCGGACAGGTCTCCTTTTGGCTGCCAATCGCTACTGCAATCGAAGAAGGGCACACCGAGAAGATATCGATTGTCATAGCACCTCTCAATCTCCTCGGAAAACAGAACGAGAACGAATTGAGAAGTGTCGGCATTTCCGCAATTGCCGTAAACAAGGAGAGCGCGTCAAAGAAGGTCTTCGATGTGGGTTCATTTACGTGGCTTCTGGAATACCATGCCTGATTCTATTAATATCTCTAGGACATTGAGAAGGGGAAGTACAACGTCGTTATCATCAACCCAGAGATCTTGACGGATAGTGGCGGCAGGATGGATGCCCTGCTCAGGAAGCCCAGCTTTGCCTCACGCCTCCTCAATATAATTTTCGATGAAGCTCACTGTGTCAGTACCTGGTCAAGATTCCGGGGTGCCTATCTCGATCTTGGTATCCTTTGCTACCTACTGCCCGGTATTCCATTCTACATTGCCTCTGCAACACTTCCTTCTGGTATCCTCTCAAGTGTCATGGACATCCTCGACATGAAGCGGAACGAAACAAAGTTTATTATCCATTCCAATGACCGAGCCGACATTCACCTCATGGTCAAAGAAATGGAACATGCTGTAAACAGCTACAAAGACCTCTCGTTCCTCATCCCCGACAGCTGGACAGAGACCAAACCACCTCCCCCCAAGTTCCTCGTCTTCTTCGATAGCATTCCCGAAACAGAGCACGCCGTCGCCTTCCTCCGATCGCGTCTACCCAAGAAATATGCTGAAAAGGTTCGATATTTTCATGCGCCGATGATGAATGAGTTCCGCGAAGAGCACCTGGAGCTGTTTCGATCGTCGGAAACCTGGGGCCTTTGCGTGACCGACACATTCGGAATGGTGAGTGTTGTTTTAGCCTGCAATCTTGGCCTATGTGCTGAACGGCGGGACATAGGGCATGGATCTGCCGGATGTGAAGGTAGTTGTCCAATACCGAGCAACATGCGATCTAAACACACTCTGGCGGCGTTTTGGTCGCGCGGCACGAGGGGAGGGCACAGATGGTGTAACAATATTGCTGGTTGAGGCAAAGGAGTTGGCGGAGGAGCGGCAGAACAAGGCACAATGGGCTCTGAAGCGGTTAGAGAGCAAACAGAAGAATAAACAAAGCAAATCAAAAAGACCACGCACCGGACACAAAGGGGCTGAGACAGAGCGTGCTGGTTCAGGAGCCTGCTCCCGATCATGTTGTCGAGTCCTATGCTAAAGACTACGGCTCGTCTCTAGCTTCTTTCAATCTCCGGGAGCAACACAGGTTCCCTCTGGTTTATGGGATCCTTTTTGACTTATATATTTGTGTATATTCCTCCCCTTGCACCTCGTGATGATGACTAGTATGATATGTAAATCTTTCGTACTCTTCAGCTTTACTCCTTTCCTCGTAGTACACCACTGACGTCAATCATCTTCCCGAGCTATCACCTACCCCTCTTGACCGAAAGCTGATATAGAGTGCTTTTTTAACACTAAATTTACTCATTGCCTCTCCCATTTAACCTGAATATGCTCTAGCGTCACACTTGCCGGACAACGAGAAAGTTCTGAGGCAATGTTTCTCTCTCCAAAAGCGGTATCGAACCCCTAAATCGCGCACCGTGCGAAATGTTTGGCAAGCGCACGAATGGCGGCAGTCACGGTCGTCCTCTTCGCTCAACCACTGATGCTCACCACTTGCTCAGGACTCGTACGAGTCGTCTGGCCTTGAATGGCTACTCTAGAACCGTCGCATTGGGCCAGTCACTGCTGAAGGTTTGCTGGCAATATCGACCAACGTTCCATGGAGCTCAACAATGCTGCACCAGGACCAATGTCAACGAAGCAGGACGATGATTCAATCACTTCAGGTGGCTGTTGAGCGGCTCACAGCCGCACCCAATGAAGCTTTCTGCGAATCCACTGCCTTCTCGCCAAACCGTCTCTCTGAGGTGTGAAGGGAGGGCGGGTATGGCTGCCTTGGCCAATGGTAATGTGTACCTCCTTCCCAGCGAGTACCATCTGGGCTCATCGTCCTCTTTCGCAGCTCAGCAAGGACCCTCTGGAGTATCACTCGTCAACGGCGCTCAAAGCGTCCACATCGCCGGTGGCCACTTTAACGTTGCTGGCAGAGATATCCACCATCACCACACCTACCATAATGGCATGGACACCATCCGACTTCTGTTGAGGTCAATACCCAACTTCCGAAAGATTCAACTGGCAACGTTGGGCAGGGCGACACCAGGAACAGGAGAATGGATTTTCGAGTGGGAAACGTTCCTCATCTGGCTCGACTCGGATGGGTTTTTGAAGATTTTGTGGGGCTCTGGAATGCGTGAGTCGATTGTGTACGCTTCCTTGGAGTTGTCGGGCTAACGTCGTATTGAAGCTGGGGCTGGCAAGACAATCCTTGCGTGAGTGTACTTGCCTTCCATTCTCTCTCAACTGTTTGAACTGAAAGCATTCTTTACCAGGTCGATTGTGATTAGAACCCTCGAGGCTCGGGCAAGAGCGTCTCCAGCGCCCATCTGCGTCTGCTACCTCTACATCCGCTATAGCGACCACTCCAAGGCGACTGTCCAAACGTTCTTGGAGATTCTCGTCAAGCAGACGGTGGAAAGGCACCCAAGTTGCTTCCCTTTTGCTGAGGAGGTCTACGCACAGCATATCCAGGAGGAGACGCAACCGTCTGAAGAAGAGCTTCTGGGCTTGTTGCATCGGTTCACAGAACTGATGTTAGTCACCTTCTACGTCCTCGATGCGCTCGATGAAGCTCCAGTCCGAATCCAACTCGACTTGATCAGGAAACTCTCATCCCTGAATGTCAGGCTCTTAATCACCTCTCGCCCGCTCAAAGCTGTAGAGGCTCACTTTCGTGATGCCCGACGCTTTCCAATCGTCGCTCAAGACCGGGATATTGAGCTGCACATTGCCCAGGAGATCTCCCGTAGCCCAGAGCTTTCTCGTCTGTTGGCCGATTCTGCGCTGCGGGAAGATGTGATGGCTTCGATCAAGGAGAAATGTGGTGGAATGTAAGTGATACTTTCTGCTAGCTCGATGATATGTCGACTCACCTCTACTAGGTTCCTGCACGCCTCCCTCCAACTTAACGCTCTTCAAGAATGCAGCAGTGTTTATGATGTGAAGCAAACGCTCGACGACTTTCCGGCCGAGACTGAGGACATCTATCTTCAAACATGGAATCGAATCCTTGACCACCCTTCGAAGAAGGTCCTCCTGGCCAAAACCATCCTCGTCTGGATTCTGACTTCGCCAGTGTCAATGTCGATTGAAGCATTGCAACATGCCGCCGCGACCTGCCCCGAAACACACAAGTTCAATTGTGAGCGAGTTGTAGATGAAGCTCTGCTCATTGGTCTGTGTCACGGCTTGGTGGTTGTCGAGGAAGAAAGTCGACTGGTTCGACTTGTCCGTGAGTCTCTTATATCTCTATTCCGACAATACTATGAGCGTTGACCCCGTCTGGTCCAGATTACACAGCCAAAGGCATCGTCCAGCGTCTCATCATTCAAACGTTTCCACACTCCCACTCGCTCCTCGCTGCCGTCTGCATGACCCGCCTTGCCGAGTGCGGCTTTCAGAACACATCACTTTCCTCGGAGACGGACCTAGACGAGGCTCTGCGAGCAGACCCCCTTTTGTCATACGCATATGACAATTGGGCATTCCATGCTCGCATGTCATGGGGAAGCACACTCTGCGCGGATAGGCGTCTGGAAGACTTTGTCTCACACTGTCATGCCTTCCCAGTGCGAATCGGCTTCCTTGGACATTTCGACGTTTTGGCGCCGTTTCACGTCATTGCCTTTTTCGACCTCCCAATCCCATTGGCCTCTTTTCCACACCTCCCAGCAAATCCCAACCTTCGAACTCCGAACGAGGGTGAAACCCCACTCGCGTTGGCATGTACCCGAGGATCCCTCAGAGCATTAGAGGCGCTCCTCTCCCTACCTGGTGTGGACGTCAACGAACCAGATCATGACGGGTGGACCCCGTTGATGTGGGCGGTCCGGTATGGCGATGAAGAGGCGGCCAAGATCTTGTTGTCGAGGTCCGAAACCAATGTCAACGCGGTGGACGACTCGCAAATGATGGCCTTGTTTTTGGCCTCGCGGCATGGCTATGACAGGATTGTGGCGCACCTCCTTGCCTATCCTGAGATCGACGTTAACACGACTGAGTGCTCTGGGAGGACGCCTCTGTTGGTGGCTTCGGAGGGTGGTCATGTGGAGTCGGTCAAACTTCTACTTGCTCATCGCGAGATCGATGTCAACCTGAAGGGCGACCATGGCATATCGCCTTTGATGGTAGCGTCAGCGAATGGCCAAGAGGAGGTGGTCAAGCTCCTGCTCGCTAACGTCCAAACCTAGGACAACGCAAAGAACACTAACGAGCGCTGGGATGTCGGCTGAGGGCTTTACGAGTTTCTCTTTCAACCGATTACGAGTGCGGGGTCGGTTGTATTTAGAGCTTTGTAGGTATAGGATTAGGCCCACTTTAGAGTTTCTCAGCAGCGAGGCGTAATTGCTGTGGCTATGGATGACGTAGTACTACGACACTATGCCCCAAAAATCAGATAGCATAACCATACCCATGTACCACGAAGGCATCCAGGTGCGTACTGCACCAGGGAAATCCTTCAAAGAACATTGCCGCCAACTCTGTATCGATTCTTGTCGCCTCATGATCATCGAACGCTGATCCCTCGCCGACGACCACCTTCTCATATTCAAGTGTGAACTTGCGCAAGTGGTGATATCCTTTTGCGACAATATTGTCGAGCTCTTGACATTCCTCAAGGGTGATTTCGAGAGGTGTATCCTCCGAGAGGCTGATGACAAGCTCGATGCTTTCTAGGGCATTTTGCCCCGAGAATTTCTCAAGTTCGTGAATGAGTCCACCAAAGGGTGGAAAGCAGGGTGTGTCCACATCTGCCCAGATACTCAGCCTGAGATTTCGCAGGGACTTTGACGACGACGCACTGAGTCTCGAAAGAATGTTGCCCTGACAAGTCCATTCATCGAATGACCCTATTATGAGATCAGGTATCAACCGATAGCTTGGTTTAGGACAAAGACTTACTTTCCATCCATATTTTTAATACTTGAAGATTATCTGGGATGCCGAGTAGCTGGTGAATCAGATCATCATAGCGGTGGCCATGGGGGTAAAATCTGCGATTTTCTGATCGAGATTCGATGTTGAGCGTGGTTAGTCCGCTGAGCTTCATGGCTGAGATGATGGCGACTTGAAAGAATTCCATTGTTCCTTCCAGTAATTCGAGTCGATTGAGCTCGATTATAGGAAGAACATCGGAACTGCTCTCTCCGGGTGAGATGTGGCGGAGGGACAGGTCCTTCAGGCGGCCGCATGACTGAACGAAATGTAGTGGGAGACCGTGGATGCCGAAAAGAGAGAGGATAGTAATAGGATTCCTCTGGACAAATCCTTTAACGTGCCGTTTGATTTCTTCGGACGTGTGCTCCCATGACCGTTTTGACTCTGAATACCTGTCAGAGAAACCAAACGTGAAGTTCATCATGCACCCAATCTCCAGGACACGGATGCAGGAGCTTAGGTGAGGGTGCGCTGTGAGGTGCCTGTAAAACGTCTCTATCGGGTGGAACGGGAGCATCCAATGCCTTTCCTGCCAGTGAACCAGATCAACTCTTCGAAAGAGCCGCTTTTGACACATGGACACAAAGACCTTTGCGACCAGCGAGAGTTGCCTAACATCATTCGGGCGCTCTTCGTTGGCGAGGATCTTGACGATGGCCTCGCAGATGTCGAGAGGTAGCATGAGCGCCCTTGTAGAGGTTGGTGTGGCCCGTGTGGGTTGGGGAAGATCGATGATAGAATATAAAAGGCAATGTTTGCTTTTGGGTGTACACAAATGCCTGCACACCCACAGCCTTTAAAAACGGGGGGATCGGGGGTGTTGAGATAGGGATCAGGTCAGATACCAGGCACAGGATTGATTCCGCCCCCCTGAAATTGCTACCAGACGGATCACGGCAAGGGGCGCCTAAATGGCAGGAAGCACAGAGGAGGCACGCTTTCGGCAATCAGCAAGCTCGGCCAATTTTGCTGCTTTCGTTTTGACCTTGACCTGACTGACGGTCTCGGACCTACATTCTTCAACATCTACTACGCTGGGTCTGGTATACAACCTTTCGGAGGAGTGTGAGTCTACGTGGTGTCAGGATTCAGATTGAATGTCTGTAATAAGTTGGTAAGCCGTATTAGTTTTTCGTAGGCATATTCACTTTACTTGTAGCAAATTTAAGCCATTCGCGGATACAGATGATCATTACCCATCGTTTGGTCATCCAAGTCGTACTTACCTTCGTGTCTTGGACTCTTGGCCGGGGCTTAGGTGGCTATATTTGTAGGTCGCACGTGGCCAACTCAATGGACAGATTGGTGTCGTCACTGGTCACCATCAGCCGAGCAGACACTGTATCTTGTTCCATTACCACCGCCTCTGTTTTTCCATTCTGTCCGTCTAGGACAAGTTGAGGTGTTCTTGCCTCAGAGGGCACATCATGGTGACACAGGGTGTTAGGGGTACGATTTGTTTTCGACTTCGAGTGCTGAAAGGACTCATCAAATCTGAGTAGCTGCCGGATTGTCCCTCATCCAAGACGCTCAAGATGTGCATATCTATGGAGGAAATCTGAGTGCCGTAGGGAGGGACATGCATCACCACACGCACACACACTACCACGGGGCAGCGCCCAGTCTCGCTTTGACCAGTTTCTTGAAGCTGGTCCCCAACTTTCGACAAATCCAAGTTGCGACCTTGGGCAGGGCGACCCCAGGAACTGGCCTCTGGATCTGCGAATGGGAGACTTTCCTTCTATGGCTAGATCCAGACGGTTTCTTGAAAATCCTTTGGGGATTTGGAATGCGTCAGTCCCGCTGTTAATGCTCAAGAGATACGCAGCTAACACAACGCTATAGCCGGTGCCGGAAAGACGATTCTTGCGTACGTCTAATCGAGTTGTTCTGTGACAACCTGCTAACATCCGTTTGAAAAGATCCATCGTGATTAGCACACTCGAGGCCCGGGCAAAGGCATTGGTGTCGCCCATCTGTGTTTGCTACCTGTACTTCCGCTACAGCGACCACTCGACGGCGACAACCCAGACCTTTTTGGAAGCTCTCGTCAGGCAGATCACCGAGCGACACCCTGGTTGTGTTGCCCTTGTCGACGAAGTCTACGCAAGCCACGTCCGCGAGGAGACACGACCATCCGAAGAGGAGCTTCTCGGTTTCCTGCGCAGGTGTGCGGAGATGTTTGTGGCAACTTCTACATTCTCGACGCAGTCGATGAGGCACCCACTAAAATCCAGTTCGACCTCGTGAAGAAGCTCGCGTCACTCAACGTCAAACTCTTTATCACCTCTCGACCCATGGAAGCCGTGGAGGTTCGCTTTCCCGACGCACACCACTTTTCGATTGCAGCTCAAGATCGAGATATCGATCTTCACATCGCAAACGAGATTTCTCGGAGCCCTGAGCTTTGCGACCTTTTGGAACAAGCTAACGCAGCAATACAAGATGAGCTTGTGTCCTCGATCAAGCAGAAGTGCGGCGGGATGTGAGCGTATTTACATTTGTGTCTCATGAGACGATAGCTGACGCTATTCAGGTTCTTACACGCTTCACTTCAGTTAGACGCCCTGCAAGAGTGCACAAGCATTCATGATGTGAGGGAAACACTCGAAGAATTTCCTACCCAAATTGAGGACATTTATACCCGAACATGGAAACGCATACTCGACCAACCTACGAAGAAGGCCCTCTTGGCAAAAACCGTTCTGCTGTGGGTTCTCACGGCGTCGAGATCCATGACGGTGGAGGAACTTCGACGTGCTGTCGCAACAGCCCCCGACACGTACAAGTTTGACCCCAATCGACTTGTCCCCGAAACCACGCTGACGGGTCTTTGCCGAGGACTGGTGATCGTCGAGGAGGAGAGCAGAGTCGTCCGCCTTGTCCGTGAGTAATGTCTCAACCTGTCCACCCTTCGATACTGACTGCGCCTTGTTAGACTACACGGCGAAAGGCACTCTACACCGTCTTGTCCTTGAAGCCTTCCCTCACCCCCATTCCCACCTAACCGCGGTATGTGTAGCACACCTTGCCAAGTGTGGCTTTCAGACCACGGCACTTCGTTCTGAGGAGGCCCTGAGTGCAGCCTTGAAAGCCGATCCATTTCTCGCATACGCCTACGAATCCTGGTCAACCCATGCTCGCAAATCTTTGAGCGAGCAAACACCAGCCGTTTCTCGTCAACTATCCGCATTTATCGCAGGATGCCATGCCTTTCCGATCATTTTCACGCCAGGAGAGCACCACTGGCGTGAGCAATTCGACCTGCTGGAACCCCTCCATGTCGCTGCCTACTTCGATATCCCAATCACATTTGCGGGCTCCGATCGCTCTCAACACCTCAACCATCCTACACAAAGCCTTGGAGCAACGCCGCTGGTTTTGGCGTGCTCTCGAAACTCTCGTACAGCCACAGAGGAGCTGCTTCGTTTACCGTCTACGCAGGTGAATCAAGACGACGACAGTGGGTGGACACCTCTCATATGGGCCATACGGGTGGGTCACGACGACATTGTCCAACTCCTTGCTGCCCATCCCGAAATCGACATCAACCGTTTCGACTACGAGCGATGGACACCCTTGATGCATGCATCGAATGCTGCTCGGGATGGCATCGTAGCGCTGCTGCTCAACCTTCCCCAGATACAAGTCAACTTGACCGATGGACATGGGCGGACGGCTCTGGTAGCGGCATCGCAATATGGTCGCGGGACGGGTGTCGTCAAACTCATCCTTGCCCATCCTCACATCGATGTCAATCGGGCAGACGAACACGGGTGGACAGCGTTGATATGGGCGTCGTCAGCCGGCTACGCCGATAAAGTCGAGCTTCTCCTTGCTCACCCCAACGTGGAGGTCAACTCGGCAAACATGGGGGGATGGACAGCCTTGATCATTGATGTGAGCATCGCAGTGCGGGTACACTGGTACCGTCAAGCCCCTCCTTGCACACCCCAAGATCGACGTCAACCGAGTCCAGGAACCGTTGGGGTGGTCGGGTCTGATGAGTCAGTCTATGGAGGGTGTGCGAACATGGCCAAGCTGCTTCTCGCACATCCCGAGCTCGATGTGAATGTGGTTGACGCCTTCGGGAGGACAGCGCTGAGCTTGGCGACGCAGGTTGATCAAGGAGAAGTTGTTCAGCGTCTCCTTTCCCGTCCCAAGGTGGAGGAGAACCAGATGGGGACCTTTATGCTGGCATTGCGAGGAATGGAGACAGAAATTAGCTAAAATGCTCAATGTTGGAATGGTTCTCAGTGTCTCGGGAATGGATTGTCCTTGACTTGTTCAGAATCGAGTGTGAAATACCGGAGCAGACCCTCAATCCTCCTCCCTTTTCTGCGTGTCTCCCATCGGAGGCGGTGTCATCGATAACATATCAGTGCACATGATATCCATCAACCTCCAGGAAGCCCTTTGACCACCACCATGATTCCGTCCCCGAGGTCTCAGGTTAGAAGTTGGGCACAAGCTCACAGTCCTACCGCCACCGTTGGGCTTTTCCAAGGAAGTTCTGGAAACGCCCTTACCAACTCCGCAGCCAATGCAGCGCACCGAGATATCTGGAACGTAGGGAATGTCCATATATACCCCTCTCATGCATTACATGCCGGACAGGGTCTTTCCTCCCTTCCGCAACAACCCCTCTCTATATTTTCGTACATTCTCTCAACATTCACAACTCTGGTTGCGCGCACAGCTGTCACGTTGGGCTCTCCGCAATATGGAGCCCCGTATGCAACGATGCTGCCCAATCCTTCTGCTACGCCAAGCTTCGATGTAGCTCAACTTCCAGATCCAACGAATGGAAGCTCTGAGAGAAGAAGCGCACAAGCCGCTGATGAAATCCCTTCTGAAGCGACTGAAGGCGCGGAAATCAAATCTGGCGACTTCGAAATTGTGAGTTGCATTCAAGCTGACCCTGTTGTCCCATGATGCTTATTTAACTCAAGACTTTGTTAGAAGACCTTGACATGGATATGAAACACCAGCCGAAAGCCTTCTACAGGTCCTCAGATCTTCCGAATGGCTTGAGCTTCGATGGAATCTACATCAGAAAGATATACCCTAACGGACACGGATATCCCTGCCCCAATCCTAGTCCGGAGGGGCCGCCTGTCCGGATTGGCGACATCGGGGAACTCACCTCCACCGGCTTCACTACGCTGGCGAATCTTGCCGATTGCCAACTCCCTTCGCTTCAAGGCGAACTCGCGGCATTGGCGCTGTCGGACCCGTGGCACGAACCAAACTACTTCTCAGAAGGGCAATCTATAACTGGTGGTGTGAATGTTCAGAAGATCAGTCACTTGCTTGGATCCAAGTACGTTGGAAGGCTGTCTTTATGGTCGGTCTGGATGACAAGCATATTGTTGCAGGACAATCCAAGATATCAAATACCGCTGCCATGCCCCTCAGGGAGCAGTGCTCGCGGTGGCATCCAGGGCACAGCTCCATACATTGACACGCGACAGAAATAGTCGTCTTCGTGCTTGGCTTTGCAAACATGGCCTGGATCTTCTGCGGCTCCTTGACCCCGGTCGAACCGATCCCCTCTACATCGTGACCGGTAAAGTGACATCTTCTTCCTGGGCCACCGCAACCTATTCCGAGCCCTTGCCGGAGCCGGATAATTCACTTGTATTAACTCATTTTCCTGACGATCTACCGCCATATCACTGGACTGAACCTGGGAACTCTCGGAACTGGTCGAAGTCCAGCTCCTCTGTAAACTCTCAAGGTGAAAGGGAAAGCGATCAATGCTTATTCCTTCGTGGATTCTTGCTCACACCGTCACCAAAATACACAAGCCGTCAGACACCCCATGCTCTGAATATTGGTGATACCATGGCTGGGCCAGACATCAGTAAAAGTCACCCGAATTTGGACACTGCAGGAGGTTCTTTAGGAGAAGGAGGCTCGCATACACAATCTTTCCGGCCTTCAAGCCGAAGCGGAGCATCACGCGAAGCGACAATGAGTGGGGGCGCTAAGGACTTGGAATCGCTGCTAGACAATCCCCTCGTCGAAGAGGTCCCGTCGTCGTCGTCGGCTGTGAGTTTCCAGTCGACCTTAATCCCTAGCCACCAAACATGTGCTAACCACCCCACTCCAGACATTTTATCCCTCGCAACGGATCAACGAGCGGCTCCTCGAGCTGGTGAGGCTCATTTATGTTCACATTTTAAATCATCTTCATCCATCCTCCCTTTTAGACCGACGCGGAACTGGCAATTACACATGATGATGACTGGAGATTCAGACTTGAAGCTCTTCATAATTACTCGATGCTGGACCGGCGAGAAGACACCCCTGCATCCGTGTCGAGCAATTCAGGGCTGGCTGTCGGTGACAGACACACAGCAAAACACGTGCATAGGAGCAATCAGATTTCTTCGATGAACAAAATGGAGGACGGTCAAGCTGGTCTTAACAAAAGCTTCGACAACGTCAAAGGGGCGAACAGTGCCAACCCTACCAGCAGAGATATAACTGCGCCTTACCACGGGAAGAAGGCGGATGCAATCAAAAAACCGCAATGGCCTCCTATGTTGAAGGGCTTCGGGACAGGTGAAACAATGGAATGGGCCAAACTACGTATGCCTGGTCATATGTCATCCTTATTTTGTGGCATTATTGACGCCTTTGACTACAGGTATGCCGCCTAAAAGCATAGCACACACCAGTACTCAAACACAGACAAAGACTAAGCATTTGATTGCTTCGCTTTCCCCTCAGACTATCGATATCCTGGACCCATTATTTCTGCCCCAAGTGGTTCCCGATTCAAAAGGATTACCAGCTTTCAAGATGGCCACACCTCAGAAAGCTTTGGATCTAACGGAACATAGCAAGAAACCACTTGTCGCCTTATCCAAACTGAAATCAGTTCCCGATCATCGAGCGATTCACATCCAAATTTGGGGCAAGGCAGCACCAAAGACAGGGCAGTGGTTCCTCCAATGGGAAAAGTACTGGTTGTGGGTGGAATCTAAACACAGGGACTACAAGATATTGTGGGGAGTTGGAAGCCGTGAGTGCTTAAGCCTTCGGACAAAGTGTTGTGCTCATTGATCCAGTACAGTTGGTGCAGGCAAGACAGTCCTTGCGTGCGTTTCCCCTTGGCCAGTGTGCCCTGAGCATTAAATGCTAACTTTGAACTGCCAGATCTATTGTCATTGAAGACCTTGAATATCGTGATCAATGTTCAGACGACCGTATCTGCGTCTGCTACGTCTATTTCAGATATGGTGATACTTCCCCAGCCTCAGTCCGTGAAGTGCTGGAGATCCTCGTCAAGCAAACCTTGGAGCAATACCCTAGAGAGGCCGACCAGCTCTACGTTCGTCACCTTCGTGAAAAGGCGCAACCAACAGAAGGGGAGCTTTTACGACTACTGGAGGGCTTTGTAGGCATGGTGGCTGCCACATTTTACGTTCTAGAAGCGCTTGACGAGGCCCCAGTCAACATTCAGCTTGACCTTGTAGGGAAGTTTTCCTCTCTCAATGTCAAGCTCTTGATTACCTCACGGCCCATGGAAACTGTGCAGGCTCATTTCCCCGATGCGCAATACTTCTTGATCGCAGCTCAAGACAGTGACCTTGATCTGCACATCTCAAACAGGATTGTTTGTAGCCCCGACCTTTGCCATCTTTTTTCACAAGCGGATACTGCATGGAAGGAACAAATGGTGTCTTCTATTAAGCAGAAGTGCGGTGGAATGTGAGCTGTTTACTATTACTCTCCAATGGAGTGATATCTCACTTGTTTCAGGTTCCTATATGCTTCCCTTCAACTTGATGCACTGCAAGAGTGCACAAGCATTCATGATGTGAATGAAGTACTGGAGGCGCCTCCCCCTAAGGTTACGGATACATATCTTCAAGCATGGCAACGCATACTCGATCAACCTACAAAGAAGGCCCTTTTGGCAAAAACCATACTGTTGTGGGTTTTGAACGCGTCACGATCTATGGCTGTGGAAGAACTCCAGCATGCGGTTGCAACTTCCCCCGAAACCCACAAGTTCGAGCCCACCCGGCTTGTCCCCAAGCCTACTATCATTGACCTTTGTCGAGGGCTCCTCGTTGTTGAAAAAGGGAGTAGAAATGTTCGCCTTGTTCGTAAGTCCGCCGTTGCCCATTCGCTTGCTGTTGCTAACTTCATGCTACTAGACGACAGTGCAAGAGACACGTTGCAGGCTCTTATTCTGGAGTCCTTCTCCCACCCCCAAGCACACCTTGTTAAAGTCTGCATCGAACATCTCACAGGCTGTGGTTTTCAGCGCACAAAACTTGGTTCCACCGATGATCTTGTTTCAACCCTCCAGGGGGATCCTCTCCTGACATATGCCTACCATGGATGGGCATCCAGCGGCCAGGAGTCAATAGAGGACACATCCATCAGTAGCCGATTTGCAGAATTTGTGGCAGGATGCCATGCTTTTCCTGTGGCAATTGGTGAAGATCGACAATTTGAGGTGCTTGGACCCCTGCATGTGACCTCCTTCTTCGACCTCCCAATAGCTCTTGCAGGGCCCGGTGCAACTCAAAACCCAAACATTCCCACTCGGAACAGAGGGTTAACACCCTTGAGCCTGGCATGCCACGAAGGGTCAACAAGAGCAGCTGAAGAGCTACTTGGCCTACCTGGCATCCTTGTCAATGAGTCAGACAATGATGGGTGGGCGCCTTTGCACTGGGCGTCGTGGTATGGCTGCGAGGGCCTTGTCGAGAAGCTCCTTGCCGACCCTGAGCTTCAGGTCAATCTGGCAAATAACACAGGGCAGACCCCTCTGATGTTGGCTTCACTCAATGGTCACACAGGCATCATCGACCTTTTACTCGCTCTTACCCAAACCAATGTCAACATCGCGGATGGCTCTGGAAAGACGGCTCTGATGTTGGCTTCGCAAAACTGCCACATACGGACTGTTGAACGTTTCCTCGCCCATCCACAAACTGACATCAACATGACAGATGGCTTTGGCCAGACGGCCTTGATGTCAGCATCTTATGGTCGCAAAGACATTGTCAAGCTCCTCTTGGCTAAACCTGGAATCGAGGCCAACCTGAAGGGTGTCAACGGACGATCGGCCTTGTTTATCGCATCATTGCAAGGCCACGAAGAAATTGTCAAGCTCTTCCTGGCATTCCCCGGGATTGAGGTTGGATATGATATGTTCTTGGCTGCAAGTGCTGGGGGACATTCTAATACCGAGAGGCTCCTTAGCAACTTTCTCCTCAGGCTCCCCACAGAAGGCACTGCCAGTGGCACGGCATAGATGTTCAGCTAAAATAGATACAGAAGAGCATGGTCATGCCGTACATATATAAGATACATGGTTCGAGCAGGCGAGGTTAATTCAATCGAAATGTCATACCTTCACATCCTATCTTATCAATGCTATGTATTCCTCATGATTTCTGTCTTCTCTTTTGCGCCTTTGTCTCTGGTTTGTATTTAGTGACTCTAGGGGCAGATGAGGACTTCATCGGCTCCTCACACTGCCTTTGCAGTCCCTAGACTATTCACGCTACCTCGTAGCAATTTTAGCTCCCACCCACCATCCACTTCCTTCACCTTGTTCATACATCCTATTTCACATCCACTTTCAGTTTCTTAGTTTCATTTTATGTGTTTCATTGCTACTAGTATCCTGTACACAAGTCTCCTGTAGTTAGGTTAGTCTTGATGCCCATTCCTCCCTCTCTCTCGACGAGATCGTCGACGTTGGTGTCTCCAACCGATTCGCAGTCTCACGTGCATGGAACTTCTATAGTACTAGACCCCAATCCATTATTGGTTCGCAAACATGCTCGGTTGCAGCTGATTTCAAAACTCTGGCCAATGCATATTTTCGACACATCTCCGCCCTTTCCCTTTTCAACGACGTAACAAAGCTGGAAGAGCACATCCCGCTGTGATTTGAGCAATTCAGGGCTTGTCTACAGCGTACCTGGAGCGCGGTGCTACCCAATCCATGTACTTTTGCCGAAGTAAGTAGACCGGTGACCATCGCTCATCCGAGCAACAAAGCTTGTCAGGATCCTCCTAGTCATCATTCGAGGACTGGTTACGAGTCTCCTAAGTAAGTTGGAGCGAGTGGCTTCGCCTTACAGTATCTCCCTGTCCTGGGATACACCTCTAACGGCGCTGCAGGAGTTGATTGTTCGTGGTACTCGTTTTCATTAGGGCCGCTGTCGCGGAACATTTGGATCATAAGACTGACTTTATCTCACAGCGTCGTTCGCTTCTTGGATTCAATCCGCCATTTCCGGTGCCATTAATATTGGGCTCAAGGGACTGTCGCCTGGAGGAGCCGTTCCAGTAACTCACTTCCGAGAGATCAATGTGGTCCTCGAAATGGTGTCGTACTCCATACACGGCAAGGACCTGACGGCACCTGCAGCTGTCTATAGCTACCACCTCCTGTTTATCGCCTGCCTTTCCGAGTCCACAAGACTCTGAGGGGGTTCGTCCAGGTGTCGATGGAAAAAAAAAGGCTCGCATTAATCTGGCTTCTTCAGTTAATTTCTTACAGTACCCTCAAGCAGGTTTTGAGGATACTCCCGATCATGTTGTCGAGTCCTATGCTAAAGACTACGGCTCGTCTCTAGCTTCTTTCAATCTCCGGGAGCAACACAGGTTCCCTCTGGTTTATGGTATCCTTTTTAACTCATATATTTGTGTATATTCCTCCCCTTGCACCTCGTGATGATGACTAGTATAATATGTAAATCTTTCGTACTCTTCAGCTTTACTGCTTTCCTCGTACACCACTGACGTCAATCATCTTTCCGAGCTATCACCTACCCCTCTTGACCGAAAGCTGATATAGAGTGCTTTTTTAACACTAAATTTACTCATTGCCTCTCCCATTTAACCTGAATATGCTCTAGCGTCACACTTGCCGGACAACGAAAAAGTTCTGAGGCAATGTTTCTCTCTCCAAAAGCGGTATCGAACCCCTAAATCGCGCACCGTGCGAAATGTTTGGCAAACGCACGGATGGTGGCAGTCACGGTCGTCCTCTTTGCTCAACTACTGACGCTCACCACTTGCTCATGACTCCCCCGAGTCGTCTGGCTGCGAACGGCTACTCTGAAACCGTCTTATGGGGCAAGTCACTGCTGAACGTTCGCTGGCAATATCGACCAACATTTCATGGAGCTCAACAATGCTACACCAGGACCAATGTCAACGAAGCAGGACGATGATTCAATCACTTCAGGTGGCTGTTGAGCGGCTCACAGCCCCGCCCAATGAAGCTTTCTGCGAATCCACTGCCTTCTCACCAAACCGTCTCTCTGAGTTGTGAAGGGAGGGCGGGCATGGCAACCTTGGCCAATGGTAATGTGTACCTCCTTCCCAGCGGGTACCATCTGGGCTCATCGTCCGCTTTCGCAGCTCAGCAAGAACCCTCTGGAGCCTCACTCTTCAACGGCGCTCAAAGCGTCCACATCGCCGGTGGCCACTTTAACGTTGCTGGCAGAGATATCCACCATCACCACACCTACCATAATGGCATGGACACCATCCGACTTCTGTTGAGGTCAATACCCAACTTCCGAAAGATTCAACTGGCAACGTTGGGCAGGGCGACACCAGGAACAGGAGAATGGATTTTCGAGTGGGAAACGTTCCTCATCTGGCTCGACTCGGATGGGTTTTTGAAGATTTTGTGGGGCTCTGGAATGCGTGAGTCGATTGTGTACGCCTCCTTGGAGTTATCGGGCTAACGTCGTATTGAAGCTGGGGCTGGCAAGACAATCCTTGCGTGAGTGTACTTGCCTTCCATTCTCTCTCAACTGTTTGAACTGAAAGCATTCTTTACCAGGTCGATTGTGATTAGAACCCTCGAGGCTCGGGCAAGAGCGTCTCCAGCGCCCATCTGCGTCTGCTACCTCTACATCCGCTATAGCGACCACTCCAAGGCGACTGTCCAAACGTTCTTGGAGATTCTCGTCAAACAGACGGTGGAAAGGCACCCAAGTTGCTTCCCTTTTGCAGAAGAGGTCTACGCACAGCATATCCAGGAGGAGACGCAACCGTCTGAAGAAGAGCTTCTGGGCTTGTTGCATCGGTTCACAAAACTGACGTTGGTCACCTTCTACGTCCTCGACGCACTCGACGAAGCTCCTGTCCGAATCCAACTCGACTTGGTCAGAAAGTTTGCATCCCTGAACGTCAGGCTCTTCATCACCTCTCGCCCGCTGAAAGCTGTAGAGGCTCGCTTTCCCGATGCCCGGTGCTTTCCAATCGTCGCCCGCAGCAGCGATATTGAACTGCACATCACCCGGGAGATTTCTCGTAGCCCAGATCTTTCCAATCTACTGGCCGACAATGCATTGCGAGACGATGTGGTTGATTCAATCAAAGAGAAATGCGGAGGAATGTACGTGACGCTTCTTGCTTGGTGATGGTATGAAAGCTCATCTGTCACAGGTTCCTGCATGTCTCCCTGCAACTCAACGCTCTTCAACAATGCACCAGCGTTTATGATGTGAAGCAGACACTTGACGACTTTCCGGATGAGATTGAGGACGTTTACCTTCAAACGTGGAATCGCATCCTTGACAACCCTTCGAAGAAGGCTGCCCTGGCCAAAACCATCCTCGTCTGGATTCTGACTGCGCCAGTGTCAATGACGATCGGAGCATTGCAACATGCCACCGCGACCTGCCCCGAAACATACAAATTCAATCGCGAGCGAGTTGTAGATGAAGCTCTCCTCATTGGTCTGTGTCACGGCTTGGTGGTTGTCGAGGAAGAAAGTCGACTGGTTCGACTCGTCCGTGAGTCTCTTATCCCTCTATTCCGACAATACCATGAGCGTTGACCCTTCTGGTACAGATTACACAGCCAAAGGCATCGTCCAGCGTCTCATCCTTCAAACGTTTCCACACCCCCATTCGCTCCTCGCTGCTGTCTGCATGACCCGCCTTGCCGAGTGCGGCTTTCAGAACACATCACTTTCCTCGGAGACGGACCTAGACGAGGCTCTGCGAGCAGACCCCCTTTTGTCATATGCATATGACAACTGGTCGTTCCATGCTCGTCTGTCCACGGGCAGTACGCCCGCCGCGGATAGGCGTCTGACAGACTTTGTCTCCCACTGCCATGCCTTTCCAGTGCGAATCGGCTTCCTTGGACGGTTCGACGTTCTGGAACCTTTTCATGTCATCGCTTTCTTTGACCTCCCAATCCCATTGAACTCTTTTCCGTACCTCCTGGCTAATCCCAACTTTCGAACACGGAACGAGGGTGAAACCCCACTCGCGTTGGCATGTACCCGAGGATCCCTCAGAGCATTAGAGGCGCTCCTCTCCCTACCTGGTGTGGACGTCAACGAACCAGATCATGATGGGTGGACCCCGGTAATGTGGGCGGCACGATATGGCGATGAAGAGGCGGTCAAGATCTTGTTATCGAACCCTGAAATCAACATCAACGCGCTGGACGACTCTCAGCAGACTGCCTTGTTCCTGGCCTCGCGGCATGGCTATGACAGGATTGTGGCGCACCTCCTTGCCCATCCTGAGATCGATGTTAACACGACTGAGTGCTCTGGGAGGACACCTTTGTTGGTAGCCTCAGAGGGTGGTCATGTGGAGACGGTCAAGCTCCTACTGGCCCATCGCGAGATTGATGCCAACATGAAGGATGACCATGGCATGTCGCCTTTGATGGCAGCGTCAGCGAATGGTCAGGAGGAGGTAGTCAAGCTCCTGCTCGCCCATACCGAGGCCAACGCATTGGACACTGACGGACGAGACGGTGCCGGTCGAGTGTCTGGCCAGCTTCTCCGTCGCTACGTTTGCGACTGAGCGGTCGATCAGAGCCCGAGATCGAATGCAAGCTTAAGATCTTTGGTTTGACCTCATAAATCCTGTGCTAGATCTTCAATGTCATCTAGATTCTACTGCTATATCAATGGATAAAGTTGTATGATGATCTTGGTCAGAGAACGTAACCAGAACCATGCGCCGCAAAGGAATCCAGGTGTGTAGTACTGTACCATGGAAATCCTTCTGAAAACATCTCCGCCAACTCTTTATCGACCCTTGCTGCTTCTTCAAACACATGTTCTTCGTTGAAGATCACCTTCTCATATTCGAGGGTGAAATTTCGCAAATGGTGGTATCCTTTTGCGAGAATGCTGTCTCACTGCCGGGAAGAATCAATCTTCGTGACCCGAAGATGTGTGTGAAGACTTTATTGAAGATGTAACGTGTTCACAAAAGATATTCATTACGTCAATATATACTATATTCACAACTTGAAGATGCTGAGAAGATGTAAGATATTGTTAGTATATTCACGATGTCCAGATGATGGATATTCATCAAATATTGACACGGTGAATATACAGCAAAGATGTTACATTTTCGTAGACTATTGATTCGCCATAGATGTATTGTAAAATCTTTCATTTTGGTCACACATCTTCACATTGTGACAATCTAACATTTTGACCAGGTGAACATCCATCGCGCCGCGCCAAAGCAATCACTCCTGGGGACATTGGATTTCGACAATGTGGAAATGCATGTGAAAATGTTACCCAAAATGTTACCTGTTCTCAAAGGATTTCTGCCTCACCAAAATGTAACATGTTCACAACATTGAAATTCTATGGAAATGTAACATTTGGGTAGGATTTCGATGTGAAGGAAAGGTAACAATTAGAATAGAATTTCGATCTGTACGAAATCCATTGCGGAAATGTAACCTTTTGTTCATCTCAAAAGGAAACATTTCGACAAAACATTTCGTCACCAAATTTTGACAATGTCAAAATGAATCATTACTACCATAAAAGAAATAATATGTAAAATTTCCGTAGTTTTCGAAATGTTTTGTTGAAATGTTTCCTTTTGAGATGAACAAAAGGTTACATTTCCGCAATGGATTTCGTACAGATCGAAATTCTATTCTAATTGTTACCTTTCCTTCACATCGAAATCCTACCCAAATGTTACATTTCCATAGAATTTCAATGTTGTGAACATGTTACATTTTGGTGAGGCAGAAATCCTTTGAGAACAGGTAACATTTTGGGTAACATTTTCACATGCATTTCCACATTGTCGAAATCCAATGTCCCCAGGAGTGATTGCTTTGGCGCGGCGCGATGGATGTTCACCTGGTCAAAATGTTAGATTGTCACAATGTGAAGATGTGTGACCAAAATGAAAGATTTTACAATACATCTATGGCGAATCAATAGTCTACGAAAATGTAACATCTTTGCCGTATATTCACCGTGTCAATATTTGATGAATATCCATCATCTGGACATCGTGAATATACTAACAATATCTTACATCTTCTCAGCATCTTCAAGTTGTGAATATAGTATATATTGACGTAATGAATATCTTTTGTGAACACGTTACATCTTCAATAAAGTCTTCACACACATCTTCGGGTCACGAAGATTGATTCTTCCCGGCAGTGTCTAGCACTTGGCATTGTTCGAGAGTAACTATGAGGGGTGTATTAATTGAGAGGCCAACTTCGAGGTTGACGCTTTCCAGAACGTTCGTCCCGAGAATTTCTCGACCTCAGGAATGAAATCGCCGAAGGATGGAAAGACGGAAGTGTCCATATCTGCCCAGATACAGAGCCTTAGATTTCTCAGGGATTGCAGTGACGACACGCTGAGCCTCGAAAGAATGTTTCCCTGACATGTTCATTCCTCGAATGTCCCTAAAATCGGGTGGTATGTATTAGACGATGCGCCTGGTATCAGATCGGGACCTGCACTTACTTTCCATCCACAGGTCTAACATTTGAAGAGCATTTGGAATGCCGAGTAGATGGTGAATCAAATCATTGTAACGGTGGCCTTGAGGGTAAAACCTGCGATTTTCTGCTCGAGATTCAATCTTGAGCTCAGATAATCCCTCCAGCCTCACCGCTGAGGCAGTAGTTTCCTGTGTCCATTGTACCATCCAGTAACTCGAGGCGATCAAGATTCAAGTTTGACCACGGGAAGGGTCAAAAAGCCGAAGTTACTCTCTCCAAGTGAAATGCGGTGGAAGGTCAAGTATTTTAGGTGGTGGAATGACTGAATGAAATGTAGTGGGAGGTGTTTGATTCCGAAAAGGGAGAGGACGACAATACGATTCTTCGCAATGAATCCAACAACATATCGCTTGATTTCTTCGGACGTTTGTTGCCATGATCGCTGTGACCCTGCATGTCGATTACTGTCGGAAAATCTGAACATTAATTTTTTGACCTTTTCCATTTGGTCCAGTACCGCGAAAGCTGCACCCCGTTGTAGTTCATCATGCATACGATCTCCGGGACACGGACGAAGGAACTGAGGTGAGGGTGCGCCGCGAGGTGCAGATGAAAGCTCTCTATCGGGTGAGCATGATCCACCAATTGGGGTAAGCTCCAGTCTCTTTCCTAGACCAAAGGCACCTCTCGGAAGAGCTGCTTTTAACACATTGTCACAAACGCCTTTCTGACCAGCGAGAGCTGCCTGACATCTTTCAGGTGCTCTTCGTTGTCGAGGATCTTGACGATGGCCTCGCAGATGTCGAGTGGTAACATGAGGTTCATTTGGAGTTGGGGCAGTTTGGGGAGGTCTGAGGACAGTATCAAGGGCAGTGACACTTGCGTTTAAAAGGTTGTTGGGTATACACAAACGCCTACGCGTCCACTACCTTTAATTATTAAACCCTCAACAGAACACACACTGTGAGTGGGAATAGTTCGATAGAGAACACCCCACTCACACTAGCTACCTATATACATATCTACACAAAGGAATGTCCATATAAGGAAGAACAATAGTGTATCTGTGCAGGGTAAATAGAAGAGAGAGAACAATAAGAAAGAGAGAAGTGAACGATGCAACAAGTAAACGTTTTGAAAGTAGTGTCCCTTGTACTGATCGTAACCATAGAAACAACGATGTAAGTATTGTATTCTAACACACCCCCTCAATGCAAAGACCATTGTGAACCTAAAAGAGACCAAGAGATAAACGGTGACGCTCAACAGCAATCCTAGGAAGGGGTTTGGTGAGAATGTCTGCAACCATGTCTGCAGTAGGGAGGAAGTGGACTTCGATGGTTCTGTCACGAACCTCCTTCCTGATCCAATGAATCTTGATGTCGATGTGCTTCATCCTGCTGTGATTTTCAGGATTCTTGAGGACACGCAGTGCTGATTGACTGTCCACCATGAGTGGCGAGGGCTTCTTGACGTTGAATCCGAGCTCTCCCAAAAGCGAACGCATCCATTTGATCTCAAAGCCTGCAGACAATGCTGAGATGTATTCAGCCTCAGTCGAGGAGTTGGCGATTGTAGCTTGCTTCTTGGATGACCAGCTGACTGCACCAGTGCCCATCTTCATCACGAAACCACTGGTAGACTTGCGTGTGTCGAGGCATCCACCATGGTCTGCATCACTATAGGTGTGGAAGAGTTCATCTGATGGAGTGCCTTCATTCTGAGTGAATGTGAGCTTGAGGTCCTTGGTTCCCTGGAGGTAACGGAAGAGATGCTTGACAGCTTTCCAATGTGCAGGCCCAGGGTTGGAGTTGAACTGTGCCAATTTTGCGACTGAGTAGGCAATGTCTGGGCGAGTACCAATGGCCAGATACATCAGGGCTCCAACTGCATTCAAGTAGGGGATTTTGCTCATCTCCTCCTTCTCGTCTTCAGTTGTGGGCAACATGCTTTTCTTCAGTGCTAGCCCTGGTTCCATAGGGGTAGTCACAGGTTTGCAGTCGGAAAGTCGGAAACGAGCAAGCATGTCATTAATGTACTGGGTTTGGGATAGACGCAGAGTTTTATTTGCCTGGTCGTACTCCACTTTGATTCCTAGAAGGTATGCAGTAGGTCCTAAATCCTTCAGCTTGAAGACCCTTGACAGCGCTTCCTTGACCCATTCAATCTTGGACTTGTCTTTAGACGTGATAGTGATGTCATCAACAAAGACTGGGAGTGTGACACAAACACTGTCCTTCACCCAGTGGTAGATGCTGGGATCAGAGAAAAGCTGCTCAAAGCCAATCTTCTCAAGTTCCTTTGCCAACTTCTGGTACCACAGTCGGCCACTCTGTTTGAGCCCATAGAGACCCTTCTTGAGCTTGCATACCCACTGAGCACCGTCGGTGTTACGGACTTCGAATCCCTCTGGTTGCCTCATATAGACCTCGTATTCATCCTCGATGGTGCCGTTAAGGTAGGCATTGGAAATGTCGATTGACTCGATGTGTTCTCCGTTCATTGCTGCTTGTGCAAGGACAGTACGGATAGACGTAAGCCTGGTAGTTGGGGCAAATACTTCGTCATAGTCAATGCCATGAGACTGTCCAAAGCCTTGACCAACCAAACGAGCCTTGTATCGTTCAACTCTTCCATCTGCATCGCGTTTGATGAGGAATACCCAACGAGAGCCAATCGCCTTTCGATCCTTGGGGAGTTGGACGAGTTCCCAAGTACCATTCTCAATCAGGGCGTCGATCTCTGTCTGAGCAGCTGGCAACCATTGGTCCTTATCATCCCGAGCCATGGCCTCCTTCCAGTTCCGTGGTGCATCATTTGGGCATGTAGCTGCACCGAATGCATTTTCACAAGCAGCGTCCATTGCAATCTCCCATCCAGCTGACATTGGGATGAAGTCGTCTGAGATGCCATAGACATTGAAGACAGATTCCATGACTCGACTAGCTTTGAAGGCAGTAGCCAAGTCAGCTTCTTCGTCATCGTCATCATCGTCGTCTGGGAGTGAAGCAGTGTCAATTGGAGTGGGTTGACTAGGAGGTGGTGGAGGATTTGGATTCGTGAGTGTTATGACCGCTTTTTACCCCTATTCTTCCTTCCTTGCACCTTCCCCTTGACTCCCCCCAGACTTCCCTCACTACGCGATATCCATGCATCTGCTGTGCACATGCACCCTTGGGACATCCATCTTTCATATGTTCCCCAGATCCCATCCATTTGTCCAGTTGCTATTCACTGTTCCCAACTGACGATTACTTATTCCATTCTGATTGTGCATATGTTATGCATAGTTGGTATCCTTGTATCCATCTTCTACTGCTTCTATCATTCTTATCTTTGTTGTACATCTACTAGATATGCTGCGGAGTATGACTAGATATGACTGGATATGACTCCTAGATTGCTGCGGAGTATTTCCTACTTATGCTGCAGAGTATGACTAGATATGACTGGATATGCTGCGGAGTATTTCCTACTTTGATACAATGCTTAGATAGCTCGTCCCTCTAGTAGTATATAAAGCTGTAGATGTACTTGCTTATACCTTAGCTTGTTATTCTATCGGATGATCCCTGTCTACCCTCTGAAGGCAACCCTTCCTCTACTGCTAGGCTTGCTTCAGTCGTCAAGAGCACTCTTCTTAGAGGTACTCTTGACGACTGCCTTATGTTTCCACCTGATTTAGAAGAGGTCCGACTCGGATATTACAGTCCTCGCGTCTACCCTTAGGGGCTCGCGACCTGAGCTGTAACAGTGAGTGTGGGGCGGAGTTGGAGATTCATGACTCCCATGCCGCCAGTTTGGGTAGCAAGTGGCAGACCGAAGAAATTGTGATTTTGGGCACCCCCTCGGGCTGGTACTGGATTTGAAGTGCTGGGTTCTGCCACATCCGTTCTGGGTTCAAGTTCCTCATCCTGTTGTGCTTCAGCCTGTCTGCGAGCAACTGGTTGGGTTCCCCTTCGTCCTTTTCCAGCAATTTTAGTGTAGTCCAAAACACCCCCTGAACGTGTTGGTCATCCTCCTTGGGCTACAAGGTAGGGCTCATTGGGCTTGGCAGCTGGTGCTGCTAGACGTGGCTTTGGGCGGAGTGTTTGAGGAGAAGTGATATGTGCTGGTGCAGGAGCAGGAGCAGGTAGACGCGGAAATTCACCTTCCGGTGGGCTCCATCCAAACTCTTTCAGTGTAGGGTCAGGAGAGTCGTGCTCTGCTCTTGATGTGGGAGATGGATCACCCTGAGGCCTTGACCATGCACGCTTCCGCTCGTCAGCCAGATCCTTTGTCACTGGACCTCTGGGAGGTGCACGAACAGGAGTTCTGGGGGCAGCAGGGGCGTTGGGAGGATTCCCCGGGAGATCATCATCGTCGTCGGAGTCTGATTCGTCGTTGTCAAAATGAGGTGCATTGGGTGCTGGGCCAACAGGTGGTTGTGGAATGGCGTCAACGCTAGGCGTGGAGAGAGTCTCAGACTCGTCGTCCTCGTGCGACCAAAGTTCACTCCATTGGACTGGAGGAGTTTCAGTGCTCTTGCCTTTGGTTGAGAGACCAGGGAAAGAAGTCTCGTCAAAGATCACGTCTCGAGAGATGTGGGTTTTCTTGGTGGCTGTATCATAGCACAGCCAGCCTTTGAATCCTTGCGCAAATCCAAGGAAGATGCAAGGGATGGAATGGGGGTCAAGGTTTTTGCAGTCGGACTTTGGTACATTGACCCATGCGCGACATCCATAGACTCTGAACATGGACAAGTCTGGCTTGCGTTTGTGCCACACTTCATATGAGGTGGTTTCCGACAGTGCAGATGTAGGGGTGACATTCAGGATTTCGGTGTAGTAGAGGACAGCAGTGGACCAGAAGGTGGCGGGTAATCCAGCGTGGTTGAGCATTGCTATCACCCCCTCAGCCAGGGTGCGATTTAGACGTTCAGAGACACCATTTTGCTGTGGTGTACCACGGACCGTATGTTGTCGAGAGATTCCTCGTGCCTCACACCATTGATCAAACTCCTTTGAGATGTACTCTCCTCCCTTATCGTCCCGAAGCTCCTTCACTTTTACTCCCAAGTAGTTCTCCACTGCAGCAACGTAGGTCTTGAACTTGTCAAATGCCTCACTCTTGTTTTTGAGCAAGTAGGTGCGCTTGTAGCGGCAGTGGTCATCGCTGAATGTGATCCAGTACCTGTACCCTCTCGACGTGTGCGGAAGTGGACCATGCAAGTCACTGTGGATGCGACCAAGTACCTCTGTACACCGATGTTCCGAGACTTTTGGGAAAGGTCGTCGGTGTTGCTTCCCCGCAATGCATGCTTCACACATGTCCTTGACCTCTGTCCCTTTGTTGACGAACACCCCCTCGGCCAAATCCTTCTTGAGCAGCGTATTGAGCCGATCGATTCCGATGTGTCCAAGACGATCATGTAAAATGCCCTTGTCGACTGCAGCTGAATAGGCTACTTCATCATTCTCCAATGTGTCGCGAAGTACGCGGCACTATATCAAAGCGATGACGGAGGACACCGACCAGGTGTCTGATCGGCGAGCGGATGAGACTCGAAGTCGGTCGGCGACGACGAGATAAGATGCGGAAGAGACTGACTCAAATATAAGTGGGAATAGCCACAAATACTGAGTAGAGCGGAAGGCTTGGAGCAGAGCGGTTGGGTTGCGAGTTAAGCGATGTATTGACGAGGAGGTCAAGCTGAGGAAATACAGAGCGAACTACCTAGCTTATATACTCTACAAGACATGAGCGTAGCCGCGATGAGTCTGAAGTACGAGTAAGCGAGTATGGCAAAGAATGGTGAAACGATGGTGTCAGAATGGTGAAGGATAGTGAAACGATGGTGAAGAATGGCGCAGGGTTGCGCGATGCTGCATAGGGCAGCGCGAAGAACAGTGAGCGCTGACCAAGGCTGATAGAAGCTGCGTAAGGCAGCGCGTAGAAGCGTGATATAATAGAAAGGAGTCAGGTGAACGAATGAATAGAAATATCAAAGGCAGCGCGTAAGGCAGCGCCTGTAGTGCAGAAGAATGAGAAAGGAGAAACGAGGCAGTGCGCCATAGAAAGTGTCCATGCCGAGACGGATAAATGAAAAGATAGGGGCTGATGCGGAAAGAGTGATGGGAGATCAAAAGGTGGGACGCAAGCGAAAATAGGGGCGTGTAATAGGGGCTAGGGGCTGACCGTGTTCACGACACAATGTGCTTCCATCCAATAGGCCAGTCGTCCCATGGATAGTAGCAGTGAAGAGAGAGTTGCCGTCTTTTGAAAATTCCAGGGAGTCGTTCTCGATGACAACACGCATCTTGCGCTTCTTCACAGCAGTAAGGATGGAGAATAAATTATTTTTCAGACGAGGGACGTATAGTACATCAGAAAAGACAACGAGCTCGCGGTTCCCAGATGGTTTGAACACAACATCTCCCTTGGCCTTTGCCCAGACCGTCGAGTTATCCCCCAGCCTCACAGGTACCAAGCAGGGTCGCATGTTGCGCATCCAACGCTTGTGAGGCGTCATATGCGAGGTAGCACCCGAGTCTGCATTCCACTGAGTGTTAGCAGTGGTACCCTTTGGACGTCTACGAGGGGGACTAACAATGTGTGTGGTGGAGGCCATCTGAGCTTCCTCTTCAGCTGTGTCTTCAGCCATGTTGGCCAACATCACTTCCTTAGCCTTCTTCAGGACGTCGCAGTCCTTGGTGTCGTGGTTGGAGAGGTTGGTGTGATAGCGACATTTGAGGGACGGTTTGGAAGTGGACGATATAGCAGGTGAATGGGACAAGGAAGTGGTAGGCTTGCGAGGTTTTGCCTTTTTCTTGCTCTTTGTGGCAGCAAGGGCGGCTTCGTCGGCTAGGCCCTCGACCTTATTGGAGAGGTCGGCTTTGCGAAGGTGGTCGAGGACATCGTCGGCAGATTTGATGCTGTCGAGATGTGTGAAGGTGTTGCGAAGGAAGTTGCCCTGCTCATTGTGAGGAAGGCCGAGGATGACGATGGCTTGCATCAGGTCCATGATGAGCTCTGGCACACCATAGCCCTTTTTGAACACAGAGCGTCTGGTGACAATCTCGACGGTGGTAAGAGGGGCTGGGGCAGCAGTGGCCGGAGTAGTAGCATCCCCCTCAGCACCAGTATCTGCTGGTTCTTCCTCCTCCTCCTCATCTGACTCTGGAGCAGGGAGGGAGGATAGGTCGATGGATGTTTGGCGTGTACGCTCTGGGATGTAGAGTGGAAGAGCGTCCAAACGGTCACGGATTTGGGCTCCAGCAGCGATGATGCGGGCACCATAAGAAGCAAAGCTCTCTGTATCCGTCTTGCAGATGGAGAGAAGCTCTTGGATAGACGAAGCGCGAGATTGAGCTGTCTTGGGAATGTAGTGCTCAATGAGAGCTGTGAAGGTGGCGGCTGGGTTGGTTCGGTCGACACCTGAGATGATGGAGTCGGATTGGGCCATGTCAAGAGAGCTGACGATAGTGTATGCAAGTGTGGAGTGTTTGTCCCAATAATCCTTCCAATCCTTACGATCTTCACTTTTGTCTGGTTCCTCCTCCTCACCAGAGAGGATATGGATGGCACGAAGGCGCAATGCTTCGTTCTCAACCATAGTCTTCCACCGTGCAACAGTGTCAGACGAAAGAGCACAGATTTTGGTCGTGGAAGAATCGTCTGGCATGATGCTTCGAGAATCGAATGCAACAGTGACAGGGATAGGAGAGAGAGTGAAGGGAAGAGTTGATAGCAGGAAAATCCAAAATCAACAGGAGATACGACGTTGACTGGGAATAGCCAGAAAACGAAGTGGGGATAGAAGGAGATAGAAGTCGCTCGACCAGATTGACTGGGGCAGACCGGGGTGCAGCTGGGATGTGCTTTCTGAGAAGCAGAGGACCAGAGTGCAGATGTACCTAGGGTATGTGACCGAATGTCTGTGAGGGAGGGTAGCTTTCGTGTTGAGGAGTGTCTCTAACGCGAAGCAACGGGGCTCATAACCTATTAAACCCTCAACAGAACACACACTGTGAGTGGGAATAGTTCGATAGAGAACACCCCACTCACACCAGCTACCTATATACATATCTACACAAAGGAATGTCCATATAAGGAAGAACAATAGTGTATCTGTGCAGGGTAAATAGAAGAGAGAGAACAATAAGAAAGAGAGAAGTGAACGATGCAACAAGTAAACGTTTTGAAAGTAGTGTCCCTTGTACTGATCGTAACCATAGAAACAACGATGTAAGTATTGTATTCTAACATTAATAGCGGGATGGTCAGGGATGCAGGGACAGAGATACTAGCAAGCATTCGCTTCATATTTCTGAACATACCTACAGGGCTATATTCTGCATCATAATGGTCGCCCTACCGGGATTGCAGCCATGAGCGCCTATTTCAATGAACGCGCTGGGAGCATGCCCCCTCTCGGCAATCAGCAAACTCAGCAAGTGTTGCTCAGTGCCCTGCCAAACCTTTGTTCCGTCAACCCGACTGCCCTTCAACGGAGGCTCAGGCTCACCTGCGACATTTACAACGCTGGGTCTCGTATACAACCCTTCGGAGGAATTTATGTGTCGCCTGGGTTCTGAGCATACACCTGTGAGTCAGCTTTTTTTTTTATCTCTTTGACAATTTAAATTTCGGTAGACTGACCTGGGCTGTGGGGAATTTGACCCAGACAAGCCATGAAGGTTATTGTCAACTGGGAATATGGATACCCCTAGTTATCTGAGTCGCCTCTTCAAGTTTGTGCCTTCTTGGCCGGCGCTTAGGAGGCTATATTTGGGGGCACGTGTTCGACCAAATCCAACAGATGTGTGATGTCGTCACCCATCACCATCAGTCTAGCAGACACAACACTCTATCTTCTTCCACCACCAACGCCTCTGCTTTTCTATTCTGTCTGCCTAGGACAAGTTGAGGGGTTCTTGCCTTGGGGGCCACATCATGGTGACGCAGGATATTAGGGGTATGATTTGTTCTCGACTTCGAGTGCTGAAGAACTCCATCAGGAAACAGTGTATTTTCTCTGTGGGGCCCCGAGTTGCCCTGACTGTCCTGAGGGCATTTATGTTGCCCAGGCACTACCAGGACTTCTCAGAGATTGGTAGGGATCAACAGGAGTTGTCAGAGCACAGCAGGGCAATATAAGGATCTTTAATATGATTTGAGGGTTTATTACAATACTTTAGATACACTTGTCGTGTCCAGTACTTAATGGGATGCCTTCTGGGCTTCTCAATGTTGCTGTGGACTCCAGAGAGTGTCATTAACTTGTTATGATTTGGATTTTAGTTACAGTCAGTAGTCAGACAATAACACCACTGTGCAATAGTGATATTGGGATGCAGGTACAACCAGGAGGGGTCATTTTTGTTGACCGCATTCAGGGCCCAAATGAGGTCGCGTTTGGACGATTCAGGCGTCATTCTAAAGCTATACCTAGTGGCTTTCCAACGCACCAATTTTCATAGCTAACGGTGCGCGCGTTGCCCCGGAATCCCGTGTTTCATTCAAGATGTATTTGCAATCCCACAAGCCCAAATGGCGCTCAATCCGGGCGCTCAATGGCTCAAATAAGAGCACTAGTTCATACCTTTCTAACGGATTAGCTCACGCTGTAAATGGCCCACGCGTTTCCTCACAATAAAGGTGTTGAGTTGATGTTGAGTTGATGTGCTGGCATCTCAGTTATAAGTCAGGTGAGAAATAGTATTATAGATGCTATATAAAACAAGAGAAGTACTACAGTAACAGTAAAGATAAGTAAAGAACGACTTGGAGGGTTTGAGAACGCAAAGTGCTGGCACATATAACTGCTGGCAGAAGCGTGGGAAGTTACTGTCGGGTAGGCAGTAACTATTCCACGCTCCAGTGGCTGCGCAGTTAGTCTTGGCAGACACGTCACAAGTTGGCACGTCAGTTAGCCACATCACTGCCGAGGCCTGGGTGCATCAATTTGACATGTCACATTACAGAGTAAGCTACAATGCTGGCACGTCTGACTTGTCTCAAACGTTCATCGTCCCTCTCTGTAACTCCCCCGCTTCCCCCTGTTTGTCTGCTGTCCTGCCCATCCTGCAAGCACCATATGTTCTTCTAAGAATGGTAAGTCTAGTTGGCTTGTATGTGCTTAAGCTTTACTAACTATACTCCTTTGTTCTTATATCTGCTAGTTGTGCCTATGTCTGTAGACGTTGGAGGAATACATTTGGGTGTGTGTTCTGCTGGTAAGCTTTATTCAATTCTATTTATTCGTACTAAATTATTAACTGTCAGCATTTACAGATCCTTCATTGCCCCTTTCTGCCTATTCCCCACTGCCCTGGACTTTGTTTGATTACTTTTTACTGTATCTGTAATGTGGTGTAGAAAATGTACTTTGGTAGACATAAATATATATATCAGTCTCAACTCTCCTTGTGATGTTTGACATTAAATCTAAGTGAATTTTAGAGGACCCTATGCCGCTTTTAAAGGTGTTGAAAACCTCTCAAGGTGCTTTACAATGCTTTTTAATGTCTTGAGGATGCCCTCTGATTCCTCAGCAATCCCTGGCAGTCCCTGGGAATTGGCATCAAAAATAAGGTTGCCCGGGCAGGCAAGCCAAAGATTCTTTGTGCCTTGAATCCCTGGCATCCCTGGCATGCCCCCAGGGACTAATAAAGATTATTAAGGCTTCTTAGGAAGTGTCAGTGCACCTCAGAGATTATTGGCTGTTTCCTGATGTCATCAAATCCGGGTAGCCGCCAGATTATCGCTCATCCAAGGCGCCCAAAATGTGCAGATCTACGGAGGAAATCTGAGTACCGTGGGGAGGGATATGCATCACCACACGCACAAACACTATCACGGCGCAGCGGCTAGCCTCGCTTTGACCAGTTTCTTGAAGCTGGTTCCTAACTTTCGGCAAATCCAGGTTGCAACCTTGGGCAGGGCAACCTCAGGAACTGGCCTCTGGATCTGCGAATGGGAGACTTTCCTCCTGTGGCTGGATCCAGACGGTTTCTTGCAAATTCTCTGGGGATTTGGAATGCGTCAGTCCCTCTGTTACGCTCAAGAGATACACTGCTAATGCAACGCTCTAGCCGGTGCTGGGAAGACGATTCTTGCGTACGTCTCGAGTTATTCCTGTGGCAATCTGCTGACATCCTTTTGAAAAGATCTATCGTGATTAGCGCACTTGAGGCCTGGGCAAAGGCATTGGTGTCGCCCATCTGTATTTTCTATCTATACTTCCGCTACAGCGACCACTCGGCGGCGCCAATCCAAATCTTTTTGGAAGCCCTCGTCAGGCAGATCACCGAGCGACACCCCAGCTGTCTTGCCCTTGTCGACGACGTCTACACAAGCCATGTCCGCGAGGAGACACAACCATCCGAAGAGGAACTTCTCGGCTTATTGCGCAGGTGTGCAGAGATGTTTGTGGCGAACTTCTACATTCTCGACGCGGTCAACGAGGCACCCACCAAAATCCAGTTCAACCTCGTGAAGAAGCTTGCATTGCTCAATGTCAAGCTCTTTATCACCTCTCGACCCATGGAGGCTGTGGAGGCTCGCTTTCCCGATGCACACTGCTTCTCGATTGCAGCTCAAGACCGAGACATCGACCTTCACATTGCAAATGAGATATCTCGGAGCCCTGAGCTTTATGACCTTCTGGAACAAGCTGACGCAGCATGGCAACACGAGCTTGTGTCCTCTATCAAGCAGAAGTGCGGCGGGATGTAAGCGTGTTTCCGTTTGTGTCTCATCACACAATAGCTGACCCTATTCAGGTTCTTACACGCTTCACTCCAGTTGGACGCCCTGCAAGAGTGCACAAGCCTCCATGATGTGAGGGAAACACTCGAAGAGTTTCCTACCCAGATTGAGGGCATCTACATCCGAACATGGAACCGCATACTTGACCTATCTACGAAGAAGGCCCTCTTGGCAAAAACCGTTCTGCTGTGGGTTCTCATGGCGTCGAGATCCATGACGGTGGAGGAAGTTCGACATGCTGTTGCAACAGCTCCCGACATGTACAAGTTTGACCCCAATCGACTTGTCCCCGAAACCACACTGATGGGTGTTTGCCAAGGGCTGTTGATCGTCGAGGAGGAGAGTAGAGTCGTCCGCCTTGTCGATGAGTTATGTCTCAACTTGTTCATCCTTCGATACTGACTGCACTTTGTTAGACTACACAGCAAAAGGTACTCTACACCGTCTCGTCCTTGAAGCCTTCCCTCACCCCCATTCTCACCTTACTGCTGTATGCCTAACACACCTCGCCAAGTGTGGCTTTCAGCTTGGACGCCGATCCTTTGCTCGCATACGCCTACGAATCCTGGTCAACCCATGCTTGCAAATCTTTGAGCAAGCAAGCACCGGGCGTTACTCGCCAGCTATCGCCATTCGTGGCTGGATGCCATGCCTTTCCGATCATTTTCACGCCAGGAGAGCACCACTGGCGTGAGCAATTTGACCTACTGGAACCCCTCCATGTTGCTGCCTACTTCAACTTCCCAATCACCTTCGCAGGCTCCGATTACTCTCAAAACCTCAACCACCCCACACAAAACCTTGGAGCAACACCGCTGATTTTGGCGTGCTCTCGAAACTCTCGTGCAGTCACAGAGGAACTACTTCGTTTGCCGTGTATACGGGTGAACCAAGACGACGACAGCGGATGGACACCTCTCATATGGGCGATCCGGATGGGACACGAAGACATTGTCAAACTCCTCGTTGCCCATCCTGAAATTGACATCAACCTTTTCGACTACGAGAGATGGACACCCTTGATGCATGCATCCAGCGCTGCTCAGGATGGAATCGTATCGTTACTGCTCAACCATCCCCGGTTACAAGTCAATTCGACCGACGGACATGGGCGGACAGCTCTGGTAGCGGCATCGCAATATGGTCGCGGGACGGGTGTCGTCAAACTCATCCTTGCCCATCCCCAAGTCGATGTCAATCGGGCAGACGAACACGGGTGGACAGCGTTGATATGGGCGTTGTCAGCCGGCTACGCCGATAAAGTCGAGCTTCTACTTGCCCATCCCAGCGTGGAGGTCAACTCGGCAAACATGGGAGGATGGACAGCGTTGATGTGGGCATCGCAATATGGATACAGCGGTACCGTCAAGCTCCTCCTTGCACACCCCAAGATCGACGTCAATTCAGCAAGCAAAGAAGGATGGACGGCGTTGGTGCAAGCAGCACGAAATGGACACAAAGACACGGCCGAGCTTCTTCTCAGCCATCCCGACATTGACGTCAACCTGGTAGACAAGAGCGGGATGTCAGCTTTGGATACTGCGTTGTTCAACGGTCGCGAAGGCGTTGTCAAAGTCCTCCTCGCCCATCCTCAGATCGACGTCAACCGAGTACAGGAGCCGTTGGGGTGGTCGAGTCTCATGACTCGGTCCATGCGGGGGCGTGCAAACATGGCAAGCTGCTTCTTGCACATCCCGAGATCGATATGAATGTGGTTGACGCCCTAGGCAGGACGGCTCTCGGCTTGGCGACACAGGCTGGCCACGGAGAAGTTGTTGGACATCTGTTTGCCCACTTCAAACCTGAGGTGGGAGGCTCTGCGTCGGTATCAGCTAGGGACGGAGGAAGGGATTAACTGGAACGCTCAGCTGTCGTAACAGTTCCCAGTTTATCGGGGACGGATTATCGTTAACCTCAATCCATGGTAGAATCTTTGAGCAGAAATTTCAAAACCATCTTCGTTCAGATGCTCTTTGGTTGAACCAGTTTCTGGTGGGTCAGGTTTCAAGGCAGGCGCATTGATTTAGGCGCCCATAACCCGTGGGAGGCGGCGTCGTCCATTCTCCGATAACATATCAGAGTCGGTGATAGCAATCAGCCTCAAGTGAGGAACTTGACCGCCACCATGGCTGAGGGCGATCTCTCCAGTGGCTACGAGCAGGCGCTCCTACCGTCAGAACCACTGCCACAATCTAAACCATCTCCGAAGGCTCCAGAAGGCGAGCTGCCCAACAAACCAGCGCCCATTCCTGCCAGTGCTGCCACCGTTGGGCTGTTTCAAGGCGGGTCTGGTAATGGCCTTAACAACTCCATAGCCAACGCAGCAAATAGGGATGTTTGGAACCTGAGCAACGTACACATACACCTCCCTCACGCATCGCATACCGGACAGACTCCCTCCCTCCTTTCGCAACCAGAGCAAACCGCCCTTTTCAACATTTTCATACATTCTCTTGACATTCACAGCTTTGGTTACACGTACGGCTGTGACTTTGGGTTCCCCACAACATGGAACCGCGGACATAACGATGCCCTTCAATCACCTTATACCACCAGATGCAGCGTATCGCCCGGCCACGTCTGTTCTAGAATTTGAAAGCGACAATGCGAATGCCTCTGAAAGCATAAAGGCAGAATCTGGAGACTTCGAAATTGTAAGTTGCTTCGGTGTTAATCTACTCTCGCCATACTCATTGAATTCGAGACACTATTACAGTGCGTTGCATAAGTGTTTGCACGACGAACTTTTTTGCAAAATGTGTTTGATGGGCTAGTGTGACCGGTATTTATAGACTGTCACGCTTCGGATACAATGGCAGCGAAAAACACCGACTGACGCAGCGTTGCATGTTGAGCGAATTTCAGAGGGTGACTTGGATTTCAAATCGAGTCCTTCATTTTGACAGCGAAATCTAGCTGAAATTATTGAACCCGAGGGCATATATTATGGTGTGGTCATCCTATGTAGTTGAATGAACCATCCTTCACAAACACAATGCCGGGCCTCCGCATTTCTAGTGAACTTCGCTCTCGCATGGTATACTGGCATGAGGACCTCCACCTCTCTCCACCGGAACTTGCTCAATTTGCGAGGTGCAGCCTTCGTACAGTGCAATATGTCCTGTCATACCACCGCGATTTCAATACCCTCACAAAACCGTCACTCAAACGTCAGCTTGGACGGCCTCGAATCCTTTCTATTGGCGACATCTCGTACATCAAAGGTCTCATTGACCTGCGCCCAAAGATATTCTTGGACGAGATCCAGGACTATTTGTACCGGTATCGTCATGTCGATGTTTCCGTTCCGACCCTTTCGCGCACCCTTTCACGTATGGCATTCACCCATAAAACAGTTTCCCATGCTGCATTGGAACGAAACGAACTTCTGAGGGCAACCTGGCAAGGGGAGTGTGGTTACTACCCTGCCGACTACTACATCTGGATCGATGAATCGAGCGTCGATCACCTCACCAATATCCGACACAAAGGATGGTCTGAATTCGGCCGTGCCTGTGTTTCGCGTGACACCCATATTCGGGGCAAGCGGATCTCCATCTTACCTGCTCTGACCTCAAACGGAATCCTCACCATGGATCTTGTTGAAGGCGCTGTCAACAAAGAAATATTCATTTCATTTGTGCGTGATGAACTGGTGAGTTTTCTTTTGCACTGTCACATCTCATAGTGCCTCAACTCCTTCTGCTGCTCCAGGCACCCCTATTGAAACCATTCCCTGGTCCTCAAAGTGTTGTCGTTCTCGATAACTGCTCAATCCATCACGATGCCGAGATCCGCCGGATTATTGAGTGGGAGTGTGGTAAGTTTGGACATTCATGACGATGAAGCTGTTACCCACATTGTTATAGGCGCCAAGCTCATTTACTTACCCCCATACTCACCCGATTTCAATCCTATCGAGCAGTGCTTCCACAGCATCAAGGCTTGGCTCCGTCGTCATGAAGGTCATGCCATCAATCCTGCAATTCGGCCTTGGTTGATTTACCAGGCTCAAAGGTCTATCACCTCTGACATGGCAGCCGGTTGGATCCAAAACTATGGATATTCATTTTATGATATATAGGTACAAATCACAGAGCAAGGAGGCAGTGGCTGACTGGGTACTGGGTAAATAGAATTTGCGTATGGGACGAGTGAGAAATGATTATAAGAAATTGTGTACGGCAATGATTGATATGAGAAATCGGAACCAAAAATAGAGGGCTGGACCTGGGGCAATTCAAGAGCATATGCAGAGAACGAAATGATTGTTGTGCGTCAAATATGCAGAGGGGAATGCAGGCTCAGTGAGATCAAGCCTCGTACAAGGGAGAGAGAAGAGCCGGTGCTCCCTTGCGAGAGTTCCGCTTATTCCAGGAATCACCGAATTTCTTCAATTTCAAAACCTTTCCTATGGTGGTGGTGAGAAGATCAATCAAGAGCGGCGTGTCAGCAGAAGAGAGAATGTCAGGCGTCAAATCAAGCGCTGATAGTGTGAATGCATGTGACGTAAAGTCAATGCCCTCATGCAGAAAGAAAGAAGCGAGGCAAGTCTCAAGCTCTGTTCCTGGAGAGGCTGCGGGAGACATAAGCTGCCGACGTGGAGAAGCAGGGACTGGGCGACGAGGGGGAGTTTGGTATGGGTGATAGCGCGGGGAGCTCTTGTCACAGTCAGCGAGAAACTTGCCAAGTACAAGCCCAACCAATGTATCAGCCGAGGATGAGGTTGAAGGGGTGGGAGTAAGAGTAGAAGGACCAGGACCTTTCTTCCCACGAGGCCGAAATTTAGACGAGCCGTTATCAGGCCCATCAAATGCAAGTGTTGCAGGTGGTTCATGCTTGGTAGCTTCGAGATTGGCCTGAAAGTGCAATAATGAGTCAAAATCAATGCACGAAGATAGGTATCAACAGTACTTACACATGCAGCAGCCCAAACACGGAGACGGTAATTGGTGAGTATGACGTGATCCCTATCAGGGTTACCAGGCATGTAGCAGTAACCCTGGCCACCGTTCTCGCCCAAATGAGTTGAGCACGGCCAGAGCTTCTTCAATTCGAGGATAATGTCTCCATGTAGCTTTGCCTTTGCCGTGAATACTGTGGACTGAACAAAGGGCTCTGCGGTAAGTATCACGACAGCCAAATATGTGTTCGGGCTTACCTGCTTGCTGACCACTTCTGCAAAAGGATCGTCGCCAGCCTCCAATGACGCAGGACCATGTCCGGTTATTTCAGTCGTCTACCATAATTATGAGCTCATGTGAACATTCATATCCAGGAATAGACGTACGCTTGGGGAGATTCGGAAACCCTTCAGGTCGTCGCACTGGATCTCAACAAAGACGTTGGGCACATTTCGCGCCTTCTCGGTCTTCCTCTGCAACGAGGACCGCACCTCCTTCCAATCTGCATCTGTATTGACAGTGCTTGCAAGGGACTTCGAACTGAGAAAGGAATAAGTAAAATAAAAATAGATGAGGATCATATAGACGTACACTCCGGTCCACCATATCTTGAGTGTTGGCCCAACTCGTTCACCCGCCTTGAATTCGTTATGCAAATTGTGAGAAAACAGGAGAGCGTTTACCATGTCGGCATGCTCGGTGTCAATGATACTGTGATTGGCAACCTTCGAGGTGAACTTCTTCTTCTCAGGCTTGCCCATGCTGGGATTGATCTTGGTAGCATGGAACAAGACGACGTGGATGCTGTACATGCTATCTGGAACTTCGTCTGGCTCTGTCAGCGCTTGGATTGACTTGGGAAACAAACAATAAACTCACCGCTCTCATGCGAGGTGGCTATCGCAATGTTTGGCTCATCGTACGGAGGAGGAGTGGCCAAATGATCATCGAAGTCGGATTGATGGCCCGATGGGACGCGCGCTCGAGGTTGCGATGGATTGATAGGCGCGGAGGACTCTTGCATCGCCCGGTCAACATCGTAGCCTGGTCCGAGAAGGCGAGGGCCCCAATATGCAGCCACACTGCGGATATGGTCTCTGCCAAAGAAAAGAAGTGGTGGGTCACAGGTGCCATCTGTAAAATAGAGTTGAACAGTGCCAAACGTGTAAAGATAAGTAAGGACATACCCATATGAGCAGGGTTCAGAAGCCACCCAATAGAGGGCTGGGGCGGCGCAGAACCCTCTCCAAATAGGGACGAATTGTTCTGAGAGCCAGACTGAGAATACGAAGCCAACTCGTCGAAGTTTTCAGACATTGAAAGGCTGGCTGATGTTGCTGGATGGTGCTAGGCACTATCAAGCTTTTATCCTTTCATCAGCATCCTAGAGACAAGCGGGGAATTCAATGCTGTGTATGCAGATGAGAAAGTTGGCACACAGGAGCCATTTATTTGGTAGATAGGGCTGTAGATGCTGGAGAGCAGAAAGAGCATGAAACGACGAGCACATGGACAAAATAGGAAACCTCAAGGGAAGCCGAGCGCTGGCTGAAGCGTTTGGTGTCCACACCAAGCGTTGAAATGGACGGCAAGAGTGATTTACCGCCTGAAGCAGGGGTTATGGGATATCACAAGAATGCAGTTGAGTTCCACCTTCAAGGCACAGGTGAAGCGAGTGGGGCGGGGGTGAACAAGCTCGGTGGTGAGGGAGGTCGTGCTTGCTGTTGACGAGCACTAGTCTCTTCGTTGTTGAGGAACCTCACAGTAGATAGACGCCTGCCACCGTGATGGGTATCAGGCGGGTCGAGGGCCGGTGTTTGACGAATTCAACGGGCGTAATTATCGATGCGGGGTAACAAACAACACAATCTCGATTCTGGGTGTGACAGTCTATTAATATCATGTCACATCAGGCCATCGAAGGTGTTTGCAAAAAAATTCGTCGTGCAAACACTTATGCAACGCACTGTAGACGACCTTGATATGGAAGTGAAACACCAGCCGAGAGCTTGGTACAGGTCCCCGGATCTTCCAAATGGCTTAAGCCTCGACGGCATCTATATCAAAAAGATATATCCCAACGGACACGGATATCCCTGCCCCAACCCTTCTCCCGAGGGTCCATCAGGTGCGGGGGGAAAAAAAGATAGAAGATTAGTATGCATGACAATCTATATCTGGGGTTTCATCAATATCATCCTGACACTGTCGTATATATCCGTTGGCCATCACTGGATACTGATGATGCCAACTCCACGCGCCGTCAATGTGCAACATCAAGACACCGCTGAAGTGCCCATGTCTAACATCCAGATATGACTGGCTTCTGCAATCCATGTATTATCAGGATTGGCTAAACTTACCAACGTACATAGTTACCGGTATCCTTGGTAGAGTTTTGCGCACCCTCAGATCAATTGGATTTGTTGAATTCGCAGTTACCCACCCTGACTCGAGGTCATTCACGTTCAATTCTACGACCATCTTCAATTCCAATTCTCGGGAGCGAAGGCGAAGCGGCTGAGAATCCAACTGTCCCACTAGCACCAAAAATTCCTCTTTTTCATTCGTCTCTTCACCTGTATTACCAGGATATTCTGCTAGCCAAGCAACTCCCGGATGGGTAGCCCTGTGATTCCCGTAGAACAACAGGAAGCGCAGCTTGAGTAAATATTTGCCCCATGAGACTTGGGTACAGAACCCGTAACAGGCGGTTTGGATCTCCAGTAGAGGTTTGTGCACATGCACTGACTACGCCTCTGCATTACAAGACCAGCACAGGCATCGATGAGTTCTCAACATTGGCTCAATATCTGGTCTAACTACTCTGAAACTAGTGGATGTTCGGGGTCTTTGGCAAGAATCTCGAAAGAAAGCAGTCATACGATATGTCAGACCGAGTGCATCGATAACCCAATATTGCACAATCCAATGACCGTCACTCATTCGAGTGGCAATGCTCGTCACAGGATCCTCGTTCATGACTGGTGTATGGCATAACCGATCCATTTTGATCTCGCGCCTGCCGCAATAATTGAAGACGTCGTGAACAGGAGATAGAGGCAGACGTCCGCTGAAATGCAACCCAACGACAGCCTTGGCCTCCTCAATCTCAAGCACGGCGACGATCTGCTGCTTTGCCTTTCTTATCAGGGCTGACTCAACAAGTGTTAGCAGAAAGGTCAACATTCGGGACGTAGGCCCATAAGCTTTACTCAAGACCGCAGCCTTCCCTGTGTCACACTATATATCTCTGCCTGCTGATGGCAGGCACGAAGTGAGATACTTCTGGAAAGCTCCTCGCGTGGAGGGCGGGGCGAATCCATGAAACGTTTCCAATGCTGGAAATCGGTATTCTGGAGTTTGACATTTAACCACTGTCACGATTGTGTGGATGTCTTCAAAGTCTGGCGGGTTCTTTGTTGTGGCGGATGCGTGCCCATCACAACTGAAGGCATTGGTACAAGTACTATGGTACGAAACGAAGGATATGTGAGTTGCGTAATGCGAGTTGAAGGACTGGGGGTAATCTGTGGTGAGACGTTCTAAGGCCAGCATGCTAGGTCCTGATATCCGCCCTCCCAGGGCTTGACACCTCCGTATGAAAAGAACTGGCTCCTGTCCTCAAGTCTCTTGGCGTTGAAAGGAAGGCCTTGCCCTGGCTGTCCAAAGCGGTTTTGCACCGCAACATTGCCTGCTTTCCTGGCTTTCCGATGGCCGAGACTAGCTCCGTATGGGAACCAGCAAAATTAAAATTCCAGGAAATATTACATTACAGATCCATGGGCAACCTTGTAACGTCGAACACGAAACGTAATGAACGGCTAACCCTTGCGAGCGACTATGATATCAAATTAAATAGCAGCAGCGCATGGACTCCTTCATCGGATATAGTCGAAAAACCGCCATTGGCAATGTTGTATGAGCTCTTAACCCGTAATAGTCCCTGAATTCCCAATTTCCCCGAGGATGTAGCATGCTTGCCTGTCACGCAAAGCCAGGAGCGTCCACCAAACGGTATTGGTTCTTGTGGTGTTGCCTTGCAGACGGCACAACCAGAAAGCGAGCGGCTGTGTTACCTTCGAGAAAGTAGTGCCCATTTGCCAAGCTTTGACGTCTAGCAATGCATCTCGTCAGAATAGCGAACGAACGGTCCAGGGGAACGAACATTGGCCTACATCGAGGGATTTTGATTTCATATCTTTCGACAAGCTTGGCCCTCTTCAAGAAGAGACCACCAGCCGAGGGTGCTGAGCACAACGACAAGACATAGAGGGATATTGTCACGATGAGCTGTCAATGACTCAAATAGCGATGATGAATATGCCAAGAGAGAATGAGAACGAACCTCAAGAAGCCAAGAGGAATAGGGTTACAAAAGAGCCCGAAACTGGGCCAGCATCGATCTGCAGGAGAGCTTGTTCAGGGACGCTGTCAGTGTTGGTCGCTGGCGTGGCCTGATGAAAGTAGTCAGTGGAAGGAAAGAAGATTTAACTGACATGTGGGGAAACAACGTACTGACCTGCGGAAGAGACTGTCGACGCCCACAAGGTCGACGCCCGACGAACAATTCGACGGTAGAGCCAAGTGTTCGAACCCAAGAGAAGGAAGGCATATAGACTTAGCGTAATGCCATGTTGTTCAGCAAACGATGTGGTCTAACTCGCGAACGCGAACTCAGCGTGAGTCATTCGTAGTCAATGAGGTACTTCAACTTACTTGGGATTGAAGCAGAGGTACCCGTGCCCGCAGTACAAACATACTTGTGAGGGGGAGAGAAGAAGAATGATGGTTTCATGCGCAGCTAGGCTCAGCGTTGTTATAGTCTCAGACCGTGTGAATTTGATCCCAGTTACGCTACGCTTCAGGGTACTCTTACTAGATCCTTCCTTCAGCCGATCCAACATGCCAAGACCAGGTCTGGTTGTGTCAACTTGAAGTTGGTGGTTGGCGGACCTTCGAGTTGTCTGCAAAGTAAGATCGAGGACTGTTGCGAAACGACAGGAAGGATAGCATACCTCCCCCACCATCGTAACAAGTCCCTAAACCACACCGCCTGTCGATTATGATCCAAGTATTCAGATAAAAGGCGAAACAGCTTGCGGTGAGGATATGTTTCATGTCGTGGACACCGGTTAGCCCCTATCGTTTCGCCCCTATCTTTTCCTTTTTATCTTATCTTGATCCGCTTTCCATCTTATCTCCGTTACCCCTATTCTTTCATCTCCGTTCACTTGTCCCGATGGTTCCTTTCCACATTCCTACCGTTGATTACTATTTCACCTTCGGCTACGCGCATTGCCTCTGCGCAGCCCGACCCTTCTTTGTCATTCCTTTACTCAGCCCGACTCATTTCTATTGTTATGCCCGATACGATTACTTATCCTTCGCGCTGCCTCGCGCAGCTTCCTTGTTTATCTCTGTCAGCACGACTCACATGGCCTTTGACTTAGTACGACTCAGCACCTACTGTAGGGTATATAAGACTGCTCGTTCTCATTGTATTTCCCTCAGCTTGACCTCTTCGTCAATACAACGCCTTAACTCGTCATCTCTCCGCTCTAAGCCTCTCTCTCCGCCTTTGCTCTCGACTTGTAGTTCCACTACTTGTTGGTCGAGCCTTCTCGCACCGCTCAGCCTCTCCGCTCCGTCATCGCCGCCTCCGCCTTCATCGTCGCCGATCGACGACTCCGCCGATTAGATTGCATCTAGCGCCGCTCTCCGCGACATTAGGTCAAGCTACCTCTTCGCACTGGCAGTACCGACTACTGCCCTTGCGCCTGTAACCGCCGCAACCATTCCAACATTCAGACCCCCAGAAAGCGACTCTGAATCGAGTCAATCACAAGACCCGACACCAGCCTTTCATCAGCATACCAATCCGCTCACAGCAACTCCGACAGCGACTCAAGCTCTGAAGCAAGTTTTGACTGCTCCGAACTCCAACACGGAATCGACATCAACACTGCAACCTCCGTCAACTACGAATACTTCCCAGACACCGACGCCTGGCATTTCGCCGACTGTGACCACCAACCGTGCCCCTACCGCTACACAAGCCCCAGCATCCAAGAAATCTATATCAACAGATCCCTAGTTGTTTTCCCAACCCAAGCACAGTACCTCCCAGCTCTATCACCCTTCTGGTTCCCAGCCGACTTTCGCTTCCCAACTCCTACCGTTTCACCACCAGTATCCGCCCTCGCCACTCTCGTTCAGACCACTCCCAATAAACCCGACCCAAAGCCACTCCCCGACATCCCCGCTCAAGAACCACTTTTTGTCTTCATGGCTGACCACCAAGGCGGACCCTCCAACTCCGGAACCATGGACGTTGATACCCAACTCACTCCCATCCAGCTTCAGCAACGCCAAGTCGAAATGGCCAAGCAAATCCAGGAACTACTTGAACTACTCGCCAACAAACCCGCCGCACCTGCCCGTAGCAGTGTCGAGAAGCCCGAATCCTTCAAAGGCAAAACCGATGACTCCCGCCGCTTCCTCCGCTATTTCACCAATTGGGCAATCCACCAACGCGACCTTCTGAGCACCAAAGGAGGACGTGATGATCGAAGATGGATCTCGTCCGCCCTTTCCTTCTTTACGGTGATGCCTATGGATGGGCGTCCCGCTTTCTCCAACAGATTGTGGATGCGGAAATCGCGTCCAGCTCTGGAGACACAGCAAGATCACACAGCACCCCTTCCCCTTCACTGGCAACTGGGAGAAATTCGTCGAAGAGTTTGAAAAGCGCTTCCAACCCAACGACGACAAGAAGTCCGCCCTTCTCGAGCTGGATGCCCTCCGACAAGGAAACGACAGGCAGTCCGCCCACAAACTGGTCACCAAGTTCCAGGAGATCTTCCCTCGCACACTAGGAGAGCAGGATGGCATTGTACGCCTCACCGACAAGTTGCACCGCGAGGACCAAATGTGGCTCCTCATGAACCAACTGGGAGCCGTTGAAGAGCCCAAAACCCTGGATGAACTCTGCGCCCGCATCATCAACAACGAATTCACCATGCGTACCCGCCCTGGACAAATGAACAAGGGCTCATCTGGCTACAGCTCCGCCCCAACCATCACTTCTGCCCCCGCCGACCCCATGGCTATGCAAGTCGACGCCTCCACTCCCGGACGCACTCGCGACGAATTTACGCGAGTTATGCAAGGACGATGCTACGGCTGCGGCCTCAAGACTCATCTCAAGAGGGACTGCCAGTACAAGGAAACACAGTGCAGCTACTGCAAACGCAAGGGCCACATCCAAGGAGTCTGCCAGGATCGCTTCATGGGACTTGAACGCGACCGAGGACTCAGGAGAACCCAACGCGTCCGTGCCACCAACGCTGAAGAAGTCACCTTTGACGCCTGCGCCTCTTTCAACACCCCAGCTCCTTCCACCTTCTCTGCATCCATCTCTGCTGCCACCGCCAGGCCTGCTGCCACTCCCGCTCCTGCTCCCACCACTATCTCCACCGAGCTCCAGACCTACCAACAGAACCAACTCCGCATCCTCGACCAGATCTCCCAGCTCCGCAAGGATTTTTAAAGAGGGTGTCTGTCAATGCTGCAATGCATTCACCCTTTGCTCCGTACGCCTCCTCTGCCTATGATTCGATAACCACCTGTAAACTTAGCACCGTTCGAGAATTGAACCCCCTCTCATCCCACTTCCGTGTGCCCGCCCGAATCCGAGGTCGCGACCGCAGCAGCACCCAAGCCAATCCCATGGTTGATTGTGGTGCAACAGGACTTTTCCTAGACGTCCCATTTGTACAACGAAACCGCACCCCCACCTTCCCACTCCGCCGTCCCATCGAACTCCAGAACATGGATCCCCTAATACCGCTGGATACATCACCCATTTCGCCCGCCTCGAGCTCACCGTCGACAACACACCCCTGGACAGACTTCCTCGTCACCAACTTAGGTGGCGAAGATATCATTTTAGGTCTCCCTTGGCTCCGTCACCTCAATCCTACCATCGACTGGCAACGTGGTACACTTCGCATTCCACCCCATGCTCCAACAAGCCCCATTCCATCTGTATCTATCGAGGAAATCCCAGACGAGGACGCCGCCCCAACTTATCGCGGCACCCCCTCAGGAGACGCCCTCGTCGAAGAAATAGATGTGAGTATGAATCCGTTGCCACTGGTACCACCATTCCACCCGATTCCACCCCTGCCTCTACTCCCGATCCTACTCCTGCCACTCCTGCTAACCCACCTACTCCTGAACCGACACCTACTACTCCTACCACCCCGCCTCTTGAAGAATTGGACGCTACACCACCCTTCTGCCGTATTAACGCCAACCGCCGACTACGACGATCTTTCAAACGCAAAGGACTCCTCGAGGACATCAGTGATCAACTGTGGTGCGCCGCTGGATTCACCTACTCCCAGCAAATCGCCGAACAGATCGAAAAGGAGAAACCGGTCAAGACTTTCGAAGAAATGATTCCCCCTCAATACCGACAGCACGCCCACGTCTTCTCTGAATCCGAGTCCCAACGTCTACCAGAACACAAACCCTGGGACCACGCCATCGAGTTCACACCAGACGCCCCAGCCGACATGCGCACCAAGGTCTATCCCATGTCATCCAATGAACAAGAAGAACTGGATCGCTTCATCAAGGAAAACGTTCAGAAAGGTTACATCCGCCCGTCGAAATCGCCCCTGGCCTCTCCGGTCTTCTTTGTCAAGAAAAAGGACGGAAAACTTCGCTTCGTACAGGACTACCGTCGCCTCAACGAGTTTACCATCAAGAATCGCTACCCACTCCCTCTCGTTTCCGACATCGTCAACCGCCTCAAAGGTGCCAAGTATTTCTCCAAATTCGATGTTCGCTGGGGATACAACAACGTACGCATCAAGGAAGGAGATGAGTGGAAGGCAGCATTCGCAACCAACCAAGGCCTCTTCGAACCCCGTGTCATGTTCTTCGGACTCACCAACTCACCCGCCACCTTCCAAGCACTGATGAATTCCATTTTCTCCGACCTCATTACCGCCGGCAAAGTCGCTGTCTACCTCGACGATATTCTCATCTTCACCATGACCCTGGAAGAACACCGCCAAATCACCAACGAAGTACTCCGACGCCTCAAGGCTCACGACCTTTTCCTCCGACCTGAAAAGTGTGTCTTCGAGCAGATGGAGATCGAGTACCTAGGTTTGGTCATCAGGGAGGGAGAGATCTCCATGGACCCCGCCAAAGTTGAAGCTGTCCGCAACTGGCCCACTCCCCGCAATCTACGCGCCGTTCGAGGTTTCCTGGGATTCGCTAATTTCTATCGCCGTTTCATCAAGGACTTTTCCACCATCGCCCGCCCTCTCAACGACCTCACCAAGAAGAATGTTCCCTGGCAGTGGGGTACGCCACATCAAGACGCATTTGATACGCTCCGCCATCAATTCATTTCCGCCCCGGTATTGTCACTTTGGGACCCAAATCGACCCACACGCATTGAAGTTGACGCCTCTGGCTTCGCCACGGGAGGTGCATTGCTTCAGAAGCTCGACGACGGTCTTTGGCACCCCATCGCTTTCCGCTCATCCTCCATGCAACCCGCCGAACGCAACTACGAAATCTACGATCGAGAAATGCTCGCCATCATCGAAGCCCTCAAAGACTGGCGACATTTCCTTGAAGGCCTCCCAGAACCCTTTGAAATCATCACCGACCACGCCAACCTTGAATACTGGCGCACCGCCCAAGATCTCAGCCGCCGCCACGCCCGATGGGCACTTTACCTTTCACGATTCCAATTCCGTCTCACCCACCGTCCTGGAAAAGCCAACACCCAAGCCGACCCTCTCTCTCGACTCGACATCCACCAAGTAACCGACGCAGAAGATAACCGACAACAAGTAGTCCTCAAGCCCGAACTATTCGCCAAACTCGCCGCCAACCATGAATTCGCCAACCCCCTCGAAGAACGCATCCGCCTCGCCAGTGAAAAAGAAGCCAACGTCCTCACCGCCCTCAACGCCCTCAAGAACGGACCTGCCAAACTCGTCAATGGACTACCCGAATGGAAGGAAGAAGACGGCCTCATCTATCACAAGGGCCGAGTCTACGTTCCCAACGACATTCAACTCCGCCAGGACATCCTCCGCCAATGCCACGACGACCCCACCTCAGGACACCCTGGCATTCACTCCACCCTCGAACGAGTCGAACGTCAGTACTGGTGGCCCTCTATGAGGGCTTTCGTCAAGAAGTACGTCGAAGGCTGCGACACCTGCGCCCGCAAGAAGAACATTCAGCATCCCCACTCCCTTCTTCAACCCCTAGACGTCCCCAACGGCCCTTGGGAATCCGTGGGAGTTGACTTCATCGGACCTCTACCCACTCTAGATGGCCATGACGCCGCTATCGTTTTTACAGACCACTACAGCAAGTTCATCCACGTTTTCCCCTGCACCACCAAGATCGGCTCTGAAGGAGTGGCCGACATCTACTATCGTGAAATTTTCCGCCTTTACGGTCTCCCCCTTCAGTTCACCAGCGACAGAGGTCCCCAATTCGCCTCCCAGCTCATGCGCGACCTCCTCAAACAACTCAACATCAAGTCCAGCCTCACTACCGCATACCATCCACAAGCTAACGGCCAAACGGAACGCGCCAACCAAGAAGTCAAGAACTACATTCGCCTCTACGTTAACCGCCGCCAAACCGACTGGGACAAGCACCTCCCCATGGCAGAATTCGTCATCAACTCCCGTATTCACTCCGCCCACGATCATTCACCTTTCGAAGTTCTCTATGGCTACCTTCCATCCTTCAACATTCCCATCGGCTCCAACTCCACCCTCCGACCAGTCAATACACGACTCGACACTCTTCGAGAAGTCCGTAAAGACGTCGAGGCCGCCTTACGTATGGACAAAGCACACCAGAAAGACTCATTCGAAGCCGGCAAACGCGCCTCCGACACCTTCAAAGTAGGCGAATATGTCTGGCTAGACGGCAGCGACATCAAAGTCCGAATTCCATCTCGGAGCTTAGGCGACAAACAGCTTGGACCCTTCAAAATCCTCGAACGAATCGGCGACCTCGACTACAAGCTGGAACTCCCTCTGAACATGCGACGTATCCATCCCGTTTTCACCTTGACAAACTCTCCCGCTTCAAAGGCAACGACGTCAACGGCATCTTACCACCACCACCAGAGGCCGTAGAAATCGAAGGAGAGACGGAGTACGAGCTCGAAAGCATTCTCAACAGCGAATGGAGGAAGAAAGGCAGGAAGAATGAGCTCTACTATGAAGTCAGCTGGCTTGGTTACGACGCCTCACACAACAGCTGGGAACCCGAATCCAACCTCATCCCTCGTTCACAAGAATACATCGACGAATTTCACGAACGCAACCCTGACGCCCCTCGCCGCATCTCCGCCACCGACTACGTCCGCCTAGGCCTTCAAATCATCGAGGACGATGAAGCATAGGAGGGGGGTAATGTCGTGGACACCGGTTAGCCCCTATCGTTTCGCCCCTATCTTTTCCTTTTTATCTTATCTTGATCCGCTTTCCATCTTATCTCCGTTACCCCTATTCTTTCATCTCCGTTCACTTGTCCCGATGGTTCCTTTCCACATTCCTACCGTTGATTACTATTTCACCTTCGGCTACGCGCATTGCCTCTGCGCAGCCCGACCCTTCTTTGTCATTCCTTTACTCAGCCCGACTCATTTCTATTGTTATGCCCGATACGATTACTTATCCTTCGCGCTGCCTCGCGCAGCTTCCTTGTTTATCTCTGTCAGCACGACTCACATGGCCTTTGACTTAGTACGACTCAGCACCTACTGTAGGGTATATAAGACTGCTCGTTCTCATTGTATTTCCTCAGCTTGACCTCTTCGTCAATACAACGCCTTAACTCGTCATCTCTCCGCTCTAAGCCTCTCTCTCCGTTTGCTCTCGACTTGTAGTTCCACTACTTGTTGGTCGAGCCTGCACCGCTCAGCCTCTCCGCTCCGTCATCGCCGCCTCCGCCTTCATCGTCGCCGATCGACGACTCCGCCGATTAGATTGCATCTAGCGCCGCTCTCCGCGACTTTCAGGCGCTGCAACAGCAGATGCAACCTAGGGATCCCATGAGATCAGGCCTGCTTGACTGGTAAGGAACTCACAAGTGTTGCGATGTAAATGATGGATGGTGCTGTTAAGGGAGCCTTTGGCCTGGGCTACTTCGATGAATAGCTTTGTAAACCTGGAAAAATCCATCAGAAACCCAAGGGAGATAGATTTGAGACGGACCGCGACAAGCAGTCGGTTCATTAAAATCCTTCCTCAGGCTGATTTGGATTCAGTTCCATATTCTGATAGAGGATTGCTGGCCATGATCCAGCCGAAAGAGGCTGAAGGGCTGTTTGGAAGCAATCCTAGATATTTCGTTTTCGAGCAACGAGTTACCTGCAATTGGAAAAAAAAAAATCTGATAAACGAGGCTGAGCTACTTATGGGTTTCCTTCCAAAGGTCGATCGATGCTTCTCAAAGGTGTCCTGCCTGCACAAGCTGTGCTCGCGCATCCTCGCCACAGTCGACTTGAAGCCCCCGATGTATCAGCTCCTGGGCCGCACGCACGTCGCAGGACCAGGCACTGGATTGGCCCTTCGATAACTAGGCGTTTAGTTAGACGGTACCAATCTGTTGGCGACAATAGCATACTAAGGTCACGATATGTTTCCGGACCGCAGCTGTACATAGACTGAGGTCTCCTTCTGGAGCAAGGAGGGATTTGAGTGCAATATACCTCCTCTGGTCTATCCTATGTGATCTAGTGGCTGCCTTCAGTAGTATGTCTTTAGAATCCTATAACTCAGAGACTTACGGGTGAATCATATGCCTCCATCTGTGATGTTGCGACCAGATCTCGTTCGACCTTCAGCTCGTCTTCTAAGAGCTTTCGCATGTTTACGAATGGATCTACTGTTCGGGCAAATGTTTCGCCCGAGAGAACACAGCATCGGTCCTGAAGCTACGGCATTGTCAAAACCATTAGAACCTCCGGATATGTATTGAAGAGCGAGAACGTACTTCTCTACGAGTTTCCCAGGTAGTACGCGTGAGAAGAGATTGGACCCGGCCTCTGGCGCTAGTGGCATGGCTGCGGCGAACGTGCTTCTCGGCGGGATTTCCGGTTGCATGTCTCCTCGCTGAGATCGGACCTGACGAAGGGGACTGAGCCCTTGTTACGACTGGCATCGAACTTCAGACAAGAGTCGCTGGTATATGGTGACGCGAGCCCCAACCTCGCCAGGAGATACGGGTATATATCCGTATATGCCAATGACTGAGGTCCGTAGTACTTGACTCGACCTAGCAGAAGCTGATTGCCCTCAAGATAAATGAACCGCAGTTCCACGGTCCGTAGCAAGGCCTCACTGCGGACTGTTGGCGTCGGACTGCGATGTTGGAGAAGCGGGAGCCGCAATCACTCAGCTATGGGGAGCGTCAGAGACTGTTAAAGAGTGGCGTACGCCGTCGATTGAAGGTACTCAACGATGTCTACAGGCTTCCAAGGTTCCCCACGTTACGCGATTGTCCACTCCTGTTTAGGGCGTATCTTGTCATCATCGCATACGACTAGCAAGAGACGAAAGACATTTGGTCGTCAGTGCTCCACTACGATGCTCGTTCAGAGTGTCTTGCCAATATGGTTTTGGTAAGCCGGGAGGTTGTGCAACCTACGATTTCGAAATATTCTTACCTGCTTGTTTTCAAGGGCCCGTATACGATAGCCAGGACAGGGCGGTACAAGAAGATGCCTCTCTAGAGAACGCTCGGGTAGCACCTTTCGGATCTCGACGAGTACCGCCGTTGTACATAAACTGAAGGCACCTTGTTTGCCTATGTGCTTTGATGGACTACGTATCTTATACAGAAGCTTCATCGGGTTAGCAGATGCCAAAAGCAGCAGGACAGGAACTTACATCGCCGAGTGTGCCGAGAATAGGTGTGGCTATTACGGTGCGAGCAGGATCTTGAAATTCCGATGCTTGTAAGGCTAATGTGTGGTTCCCTTAGTTTCACCTCGAGGACTTCTACCCGCTTCTGGGCCTTCGAATCAAGAAATACACCCGCCGAGGGTCAGTCACTACACGTAGCGGACCGTGCTCTTGAGTGCTGACGGACTTACCGATCAGACGTTTCGATCCCAGAGAGGAGTACTACATCGTCGACTGTCAGGGTGACAAGGCGTTGGGCAATGACGATCGGAAGGGAGGGGGTGTCAGAGAGGGGCTTTTGGATCCCTATCGCGCAGTTGTCCTCGGATTCGATGGCTGCTACCAAGGTAGACTTGCTGGCTCACGCTTGCCGGTCTGGGCCTGTACGCTGCACTGATGTCATTGACCTCACTGAAGAGGAGTGATAAGGGTGTTGAGTTATGTTATATAGTAGCAATCCCAAATAAATACCATCTTTCTCTACTTCCCGATTGGAGGCAGTATGGCGCGAGAATCAGCTAGGATATTCTTCCTAGTTTATGGGAATCAAATAATCAGCGACTCAATGATATCCGACCAAAGGTATTCAGAGGGAGGCATGCCACCAGGTATTGTGAGCATCGACCAATAGTTGCAGGCCCCAAGGTGGCCGAGTCCATTAGAGAGGAGTAAGGAAGTACACACCCTCAACACATTGCAACATCTTTAACGACCCCGTAAGCCCTTCATGCTCAGCATTGAGCGGGTTCCTCACAGAAGCTCGCCATGGGGTATTCACGACCCCCGCCGCCCTTCGACATTTAGTCTCCATGCTCAGGCTCCTGCGTGCATCCGTTCGAGGTGGCATTTTGAAAAAGAAGATTAGTGTTCGCAAAGGAACAATGCTCCTTGCGTAATGATGTGACATAGTAATCAGCGAACATGGACGGGAACTGAAGAACAACAGTGCTCTAGAAGCGCGGGGATGATAGGACACGAACGAAGGAGCGAGAGGCTCACCTTATTCCGGAACGTTGCCCCTAACGAAAGCAGGATGTAGAGCACGAAATTCTGGCCCAGGAGGAGGGAATGAAAACGGGACACGGTAGGCAAATATCATCGAACAGAACCTACCGCTGAAACTCGAATAAGGAACGTAAAAGCCAATTGATCAATGTGGCGTTCGTCTGGGTACAGACGTGGGTGTCTCCGACGAATGCTCTCGCATGATTCCTGCTTAGATTGATCGTCCTATGTTAGAGAGATGGAAGATAAGATAGCTTTGACATACCCTACATAGGCAAAATGAACACATTACGATCGATCGCAGGGCGTTCCACCACATACAACAGCTGACCCAAGTCAAGGGCGTCACCGAGACACTTGTCGACAGGAGGAGTAGATGGTGCTTTCAGGGTCTAGGGATGTTCCTGCCTGCTCTGCGAAACAATTACACCTTCTGAGTAGTAAAAGAGAAGGGCGATCGACATACACTCCCTGGAGATCAGGTTTGTCTGCTGTGCAGCAGAAAGTCTTTACGTTGAGCGAGATCTAGGCATCCTTTAGTCGGGCTGTTGAGCGGTGGAGGGATTGTTTTTACCTGTTGGCCATCTTTACACACCCCGAAGCAGCTGAGGTGCCGACAAATGTACTGAGAAAATTGGCCCAAGACGTATTTCAGAGAATGGACTCACCTATGGGTGAGCAAACTGCCAGCACGCTTGGGATTTCCTGAAGAAATCGATTACTTCTACACCTCATGGCTTGCTCCTCGATGCAACAGAGAAGAAACGTTTTCGATGCCACCATAGCAACCTTGACAAGCTCAGCAAACGAGATACTTCGAGCTAGCTTCTTGTACAAGTAATCCTGGTCCTGAAGGCCGCTATGTCAGCATGTACGCCGGAGGGCGTTAATATCGATGACGGACTAGCGAGGTCACCGAGTTGCACCGTCTTTTCGGTCATGTCGACACTCCTCATGATCACTCTGCCGTCTGCTTGACCCTCTTGTACCTCGTCGCACTTCTCTTGTATCCTCCTCGCGCCATCGCTTCATTCCTCCAAAGAGAGTTAGTACAGAGTGTACTACTAGCAATGAAAGGGGAGTGCAATGCAACCTCTTTGACATTAGTATCGTTGACTGGCTCAGTTTAATCTAATCCTGCTCCTCTGCCCTCTCACGATACTAAACGTTGTTGAGGCTTGCTCAAATTGTTCTGCGAGCTTTGGGCTTAGACCCGGACAACGGCGTTGATAAGCTTGACCTGAAGGACGTCCAAATCCTAGCGCATGATGGCAACAACGCAGACATAAGAGACATCCATGATGATGGTACAGGTCGTTAGTCTTCGTGCGGAACTTCTGGGTGAGCTACTAGTAGTAGTCAGTTGTCTATCGTCGCTCGAACGCCGGAAAACTTGGTTCCACCCCACCGGTTAGGCTACTAAGGTGAAAGCAAAACCCCTTCCGCGTCCGACAGGTTCCCGACTCTCAGGCCACAATTTCATGATCCAAGATGCTTTCAAACTAGTTGTGAGTGTTAGATCCAGAGATCGGCCATACAGCGCGTTCAAGGGCCCAGGCGAGCTGAGGTCACGGTGTATTAGTAGTACTAGCAGTGGCGGTCAAAGGTCAAGCCTGACTCGCTTCCTTGCTTAGCCGTGACATTCAGGATCCCGATCACCGTGGAAGTGAAATAGTAAAGTTTACGCAACGCTCGGCGCTTCTTGCCGCACGGCTCTGGAATGTAGGTTGGAAAGGTCATAAAATCATGGAATCTATCCAAATATTTCAAGTTGTGCGAAAATTAGAGTACAAAGTATTCATCGACAGTGATCACGACCCCGGTCTTCAAAAGAGAGCTTGAATCCGCTTTGCAATTGCGGTTTCGTAACCGCCATACAAGGCTCGGTTCCAATGTTTTCAAGAGGGTGATGGGGTCTTCAGATTTGTAGCTCTCAAACTTTGTCATGACCACTCCGTCGTCAAGAGGTTTCGTACCGTCAGCGTACAGGCCTCGTCCAATCTGCATCGATGGCCTCCTGGAGTAGCCCCCGGGATATCTGACCCGGTCCAGAGCGAATATCCCCGCTTTTTGTACTTCTCCAAACCAGGCGTTATCGTTCTTATTGGTACCATAGATCCTTCCGTCGGCCGACTTTGGGTACCTGTTAATCCACCCAACACCACGACTTGTAAGCTTGCCGTACAGGCTTACGATCCCAAAGTAAGCGACGAAATTCATCACTGGGGTTGAGTGGAATGCAATAATAGGGACGAGGGCCAGACCTAGACAAAGTTATTTCATGGACCTCGGGCAAACACATCTTGGGTACATACCGGGTGGAAGAGACAATGACATTGATTTCCCTGCCATGATTGTCTCTAAAGTACCAACCTTGGCGATACACGAATGGGACTTCTTTCCCGAGCCACCACCGTAGCTGCGAGGCGTCGTCTTGCCTCTGTATCAGAGCTCGAGGAATCAGAAGTTGTGCTGGTGGAACTTGAGCCGTTTGAGCGGGTGTGACTTCGATCCATCACAGGACCCCATTAGGACTTTGCAAGTCCCCCTCCCGACATAAATGACGCTCCCCCGATGCCTCAAGAAGGAAGTTTTGAATACTTCGCTATATTTTGAGGGGGATGAACACATCGAGATCTTTTGGAGTCAGCTGGCGCTTGTGAGGTGTTTGCGGTCGTCTAGCTAGGACCCCCTGAGCCAGACATGTATCCGCGACACTGGCGCATGACGTCCAAAGTCCTTGCTGGAGGTAGACCGAAGTCTTCAAACGTCTTCATTACAGACCTCAGGCAACTCCCTTGAGATCCTGGGATGAAAAGGCTGAGGATACGTGACTCTTGCATATCAAGAGCCATCGAATCCCATAGATCCCCCATGCCAGACTCCAGGAGAATTCGTATGTCCCTGCTTGCACATAACAGGAAAAATCAGCCTCTCCACTGGTGCCCAACATATTGAAACATTACTCACCACCTCCAGTTGGTAGTGCCATCTGTGCCAGTATCTTCGATTAACGAGCTACCATTGCGTATGCCTACGCTGCCACCTATGACTCTGAATAGAATGATGAAGCTGAAGCGGTGGTCTGCGAGGTCACGGATGTCGGCGATATGACTGGAGAAGGTCTTGCGCAGAGAATTAACGTCGTTGGGGAAATGGTTCCAAATGGTTCCTCAACAAATTCGAAGAAGTCTGATATAACTATCAACTCATGGAAATGAAGTTAGTGACGCGGCGCTCAGGCTGCGGCTACGGTAATAGTGGGAGTCACGCCTGCAACTCAGTGACTTCTCGCGCTACCGTGAGGTTCCTAAGCAGTGGGAACAACGTAATGTGACCTAGCACTGTCTCATATCTCTCCAGCCTGGTTACTACGATAAGCGTGCAGTAACGCAGACAAGACTGTGACTACACTGGCCGGGACGTGGTCGACTCCGTATCTAATGGTGAGTCATACTTCGACTCGGAACTCACACTCAACGTAGCACCACGAAACCCTGGCAAGTAGTACTAATGTGACGTGCAAGAAGGATCAAAAGTCGTCACTGTGACCAACAGGACTTGGTCCGGCGTAGTAAAGTGGTTAAGGAAGAGGCTTCATTGGGGTGAAAAAAACGAACAAGAAACACGGGACAGCTTGGTTGCTGAGTTGACCTTCAAACCAAGAACTCATCCCGGTCCTGATTCGAAATGCGACCGTATACTGGTAAGATCGGGCAGGCCGTGCTGGGCAACGAGCTGACTTGAGTGTACATTAAACGTTTTGCAACAGCCGCAGATGCGATGGCTCTCAGGCTCAGAATTTGCCAACAGTGATGAGTTAGAAAGCTAGCAGAGGGCTCGTACAATGAAACGCAAGTGTATTATTCAGGCTGCACCCCAGCCAGAAACCGTAATGTTCCTGCTAGTAGTGGCCAAGATAGTGAGATTGGGAAGCCCGAACTAACTCGATGTCTCGGTTGGGATTGGGTACTTTGTTCAGAAGAAGTTTCATGAACTGAATCTCATTAAGCCACCAGTTGCGATACTGCACCTCGTTCTTCTGAGACTCGTCGAGCATCGATTGCTTATCTTCAACTTCTTCGTCCAATTCTGCTATCCTCCTCCTTCAGGGGCCTTTATTTCTTTATTCCTGCGTCCCAAAGCAACCGGTCTCAATCGCAGCTGGCGATTTGTTGCCGCTCAATACTGGCATTCATCACGACTAATGCCGAGTCGGATGGTTCTAGATAGTAGCGCCAACCCACAATCAGTACATCGTAGACTCTGATTGAACATGATCGGAGGTGATGGGAAGGACATGGCGAAGCCAACTCACCAACAAGTGTCCCTGAATCGGATCGACCACCGACACTACCGACCCCTTCTTCCTTCCTCCATGCTTGTCTGGAGGGGCCGTCAACCTTGGGCGCATCTATACATCCAGAACAAAGTCATCAGAGATCAATTGTATGGCCCCGGTTCAAACCTCCTGTGGAACTGACCCGGAACAAGGATTCACTGAGGCAACACAATGCACCAGAGACAATTCGAAACCCACTGGTTTCTCTACCATCTGAATAGCTTGAGATATCCAAAGCGAGAGCGCGCGTGGTTGCAGCCTCAGGCTCGCCTTCGGATGACGTCGTCCCCGGTGCAAGCCTCAGACTTTGAGGGTTCTTGATTTGTCGATAATTCAACTTGTTGAACGAACTGGAGAGTAGAGCTCCTGCTACGGGTTACTCTCGTAGAGGAAGCGACAGATTCTTTAGGCATTGAGGAAGGTAGATGATAGGGAGAAGCGATGGGAAGGGCGCAGGGATGGATGTTAAAGCTACTATGATTCCGAGGCTCCAATATACTCAGATCTCAAGCTAACGTACCTATGCTGCGGACGCGGAATGATTGACATTGTAGTGACTCCATTCTGAGTTCACAGTGACACATTCGCCGCACAGTCACGACCACTTCCCCAGGTCGCAGTCACGGTGTTTGTCGTCCCTACTTCGGAATTCAGACAAAGGCTACTACTGCGACCAACATTGGCTACAGGGCTATTGTTAGCTACCGGTAGTAGGAAATTGTCAAAGCCATCCGTTCAACACAGCAGCTACTACTATAGAACGCGTAATAGTACTTAGGCTAGTAGTAGTGTTCGTACTAGTAGTACCACTACTAGCCTGAGTAACAGGGACGGAAGTGCACAGTCACGTCACGATCAAGCTCGGGCCCTGGGTTACAAGTTGGCACAACTACTAGTTGGCGGGTGGTCGCAAATCAGATCCTTCAGACTTAGTAGTGCCACGCGAGTCACTGGCAGGCTCCATTCGCAGGCTGGCCCTTTCATTGTTGTGCTAAACAATAAACCTTGGAGGCTCAGGTTTAAAGCCTTGTTCTTCCGAGTACTAATATTCGCAGGTAACAGTAGGAGAAGCTGTTTCGAATTACACGGACATACATTGACATTATATACAGCTACCTACCGTAGAACGACTGTAGACGGCGCTTCCTCTCATGCAGCCTGGAGGAAATCGAGACACGCAAACTTCGAGCTATACAGTCTCCAATTCCGGTCGGGGCTTTGTGCCACCTGGTCCCTCTGGCGTGCGTGCATTGCCTTTATCTCGAACTGCCGCTTCGTTCATGATTTGAGCTGTCATTAACGCCAGGACTGAACCTCTTCTTTCAGGGTGCTTGCTACGATCGCTATACACAGGAAATATTTGCCTGCAAATAAAAGGTTAACCAACCAAAAAAGTACGTAGAATTTAAGACGACGTACGCGTCCCACCAGCTCAAAAGCAGGTTCACCTGGACATGGTATAGAGGCTCGGTGAAGCCTTCTATGACCGAGCCATAGAAACGCTCAGAGTCTGTCACGAGGTCTGTCCTGGAGAAGGTGGGGGAAGAACTCAGTGCAAACCGCACCTGTTGTTCTGAATCAAAACTTCATGCTCCAAGGCACACGGCGGCGTTGCATTCGTACCTGAGTGGCTACATATGCAAGCGATGGAATCATGACTTTCTTCATCCCATGGATGCGAGCATTCCCAGACCTCGTTGCTCGAGGCTCCCTATCGACAGAGCTGGGTGAGGTAAAGATGTGCCTGAAAGCCTTGCTCAGAGCTCGTCAGAGACCCTCTCAGAAAACGGAAGGTTGCAGCTCACCGAAACCAGAAGCGCGCTCCGGGAGAGCCCATCCCAAACGTTGTCCTTGTTGAACTTGAAATCCTTGTATAGGAAAACAGGCCACTGATCGCCTGCTACAATCAAAGAGCCTGCTCACAAGCCGTCCCTGATTCTTTTCTTTTGTGTTAGAGTGATCTCCGAGATAGAACGACAAGGAGGACACACTCGTTGTTTGACCATTCGAGCCCGATGGGACAAAGCAGTTTCCCCTGTCCAATGATGATAGAAACCGCGATCGGTCTTCACATTTCGCATTAACGGGGGTTGAAGGCTCTGTCCACGGGGAGTAATCCAGTCAAGAATTACACCTTTCAGACCTTTGGTGTCGTCTGCCCGGGCTCCGGCAGAACCTTTCTGCACCTGAGATCAGAATCTTAGCCACAATATTCGGAAGGGAGCATAAGATATGGGATCTCACAAGCTCAGCGACGTGGAAAATGTCCTGTTCCGAACCATTACATAGCCTCTCTTCCAATCCTGGAGGACAACGCGAGCATCTGTTCATATATCCTTTGCTCTCTATGCTCGCTGCATTCGAAGTCAAGTTGACAAGCAGATGTCATTCGAAAAGCATCGCTACCTTGCAGTCAAATCATCCTCCTGAATACGGCCATACCTCAGCTGGATGCTGCGAGATAAGCCATTCTTGATCAAAGTTTGGACTCGACAGAAAGCTTGGATGGTTCGCCCAAAGTGGTGCCCATGATGAACCAAGGGATCGGTGCGGCAACTAAACAAGCAAAGGGGGTGTACTAATGAGCATGGTATCTTCAAACAGTGGACATTTGAGCAGAGCCTCAACTTACATCCTTTTCCTAGGGCCTAAACCAATGGCAGACTCTCCCCAGGTCTATCATTGATACTAACCGAATCTTCATCGCCAGACCCACCATCGTCGCGTTCGGCTCCAGGTCGAGGTCTCTTCAAGCGGTTTATGCCACGGGACGGGTCATTTACGTTGGTGTTGTCCTCGTGAAATGTCTCCATACCTTGGCTCTCTCCGGTACCTGTCATGACAGCTGGTCTTGGAACGCGGCACGAGTTGAAGTCTGGATAGGATGCAGCCTTCAAATTTGCCATGTCAAAGCCCTAAATATCATCACCGTCGTCACTGAGGCTAATGTCGCAGTCGCGAGCATAGCATCATCTCGCAGTATTGCTCAGGCTACGCCCAGGTGCTACGAGTACAAACCATGACTGTGACTGCGTCACGACGGCTCTACTAGTCACCGACGCAGCAAGCCGGAGCCACAGCACTTGCCAGTGCTCCGGTCTGACAAAACATTGCCTTTGTGTGGGTGAGGCTGTTGCCAGGGATTCCATCCCACTGCGCTGAATGTCACCACGCCAGCACGACTGCGTTGAACGATGACCTCTATTGGGAGTGACCCCGATTGGTCCAAGGGCAAGCACAGCTATATTCAGATTGTTTAGCGAAGCGGGTTATAGCGCAATCGGTCTCGAAAGGTACCCCCCCATAAAAATGTGAAATAGATTCATGTACGTGTATGTGCCACCAATGTGAAGATGATCTATTCACGAGTAAAGGCAAGCACCGACAGCCAGAGTGGTAAGCGAAATAGAGTATTGAACGAAACGGCACAAGGAGTAAGAAAGTATGAAAGGAGTGAACAAGGAATGCATGGGTCGAGCCCACGTGGTTGTGTTTGCTGAACAGGTTTCACGTGGCTCGAGCCCATGCATGCAAGGGCAAAGGTAGGCCACCTTCGGAGAGAGAGGCATGAGGAGAAAGGGAAACATACCGCTGGAGCAATAAGAGCCCTGAGAGTAAGATGACAGGCATTGACCTAGTAGAAACACCAGACGGCTTTGAAACCTCCTTGTCCTATAGCGAAGGCGAACATTAGCACACGCTCCCCCAACCACAGCGCTATACGCAATGCCAAAGACAAAACGATACCTTTCTAGTTTCATGTTCCTGCTTCCATCAATAGCTACATTCGGTATGCATCATAGACCCTCGCATGACTGCGCACAGGCTTCCAGTCCTCAGCGTCGGCGTCCGCCAGGGAGCCACTGGTGGGACAGTCGATGACGGCGGTCTGCCTCAATGACTTCCCTTCGATCGCCGATACGGTACCACCACCGCATTGGTGGTAGCAAGCGATAGGATCCGCAAAGCAGCATACCTTCCATTGATTCGACTCCTATAGGCAGCTCTGTTGTTCCATTTCCCCTTGTCGCCGCACTAGCACGACTTCGAGGAGGACGGCCGTTTCTCCTGGCGCATCCCGATCCTAATCAAGGTTCAAACCGGGCCTTTCTGAGTTCCAGCGTTGATGAGAGTTGTGAAGACAAGTCAAGCAGGTGTAGTTCCATAACACGCTTCTGCCAGGCAATCGTGTAAGTAGAGTGATTGCTCGCGTCGAAGAACACCGCTTACTCGTCCACTATGCGTACTTGTCAACCACCGGGGTCTGGTTGATTGAAGCTGAAAGTGGCCACGGCTCCATGACCGTCGCGATCTTCGGGGTATTTGAATGAGCGGGTGGAAAAAGCTCTCATGGAGCGGGGAACGGTTCAAACGCTTGCTGCAAAGACGATCCATCAGCGAATCGACTCTAAGCCAATTTTACTTACCAACTTGGCGGGCAAGATGCCTAAAGATGTGAGTTATGGATTTCATCCGACTGGCCACACTCCACTGCAGGCTCTTGGAACCATTTGAAAGGCGGTTTCGTGATGACTTCGGGGTGGATGTTTCAAGCATCAGTCACCTATATACGGGCGAAATGCAACCAGCTTACAGCGTATAAATATTGTCGCAATTGTCTTCGTCCTTCGATCGGTCTAAGGAATCGACGGTTTTCGAAGTCATGCATATGTTGAGGCTTGGGCCTAGACGGACAAAGACGCGGTGCCACCAGAAAGCTCGTCCGCAGATAGGTCGTTCGTGGTACCATGGTACCATAGACGACCGTACCTGAGTTCAGTTCCACTGGTCTAAAAAGGCGTCAAAGTTCAGTGTTAGCTGTGCCTGGCTGGAGGAGATAGGGAAGAGACGACGGTACCATCGGAGAAAGAAGCTCTCGACGTTTATGAAGGGTACTCGCGGATCAATCGCTCTTGAGAGCGCTCAAGGGTTGTTCCTCTATAAATCGCGTTGCACATATGCCACGCTTGACCGTGACCATGACAAGTGAACCTCTACTCGCAATTGTCGAGCACTAAGCAAGAAGTACGGCCTGAGAGGAGTTGGCGAGCCTTGCTTGGGCCATCGCGACTTTGATGGTGGTTGTGGTTGGGAAGACAAACCTGGGCCAGAGCAGCTCAAGAAAACAAGATCGAGTAAATCGGACAAATTCCCACATTCAGCCTGAACGAATTGGAGACGGTGACGGACACCTACTATGATCATTAAACATTGGATATGACTATTATTTGTGTTCTATGAGGGAACTGCATCTACAACAAAGGGTACAACAAGATGAAAGGCAGAGCAACATGGGGCCCGACTTTGAGAGTGATAGAGACTGGGATATAGATATAGGTATATGGATACAGAAAGCACGACGGTCCACTGTTTGCGATCAGGCTTGAGAAACGGCCGGGGGGTGGAGCGCATTGACTAGGTCGGCCATAACTTGGCTGATCCTAGGCCGGGAATGATAGTGGCGAATTGCCTCGTACAGAGAGGCCGACAAGGCGACATTGTCGTTTGCGTCGTTGAATGAGTCAATGAGGACCCTCAAATCCTCAACGGCATGGTCAACCCTCTCAAGGACTTCAGCTCTGGCCCTTGAAGCTCTTCCCAACTTCACGGCCGCAATGGTGAAGTCTGGTGAGTCATGCGGCAAGACCGAATCAAGTCCCAAGGTCCTGAGATTCAACAGAACCGTGGACCTTGTCGAACTAGGCTCCTCATTGGGAAGATCGGCGTTTGTTGATCTTATCTTATGTAGATTAGATTCGACTCGCGTCTCTCGCGACTATCCGACTCGGATTACTCCGACTCGGACTCTCCTAGATACATTCTAATGAGGCTATGCGATATCTACAGGATTCGTCATTCATTCGTCTTCACGACTCATACTGACTCATATGGATACTTATCACTCATGTGACTACTTACTCAGTCCTTACACAGCTCTATATTTAGTACGCTCTTTATGTATATAAGGACTCCTGTAGCTACCTCAATCTCTATCACTTTAACCTACCTGTTAAGCCTACAAGCTACTCGGTAAGACCTACTCGCTAGTCGCAGTAGTGTTCTTCAGGTTATGAGCCCTGAAGCTCTGTAGAAGCGCTGTAATGGCTGCATCTACAAACTTGGTTGGCGCTGTAATGGCTGCCTCCATAGACTGCTACAAGTCTGCGCTTAATCGCTGCGACTATGCACGTCTAACCAAGTGGCTGATAGGCCGAATCTATGCCTTTACTCTGCGCTGTTATGGCAGCAGAAATCTGCGCTGTAATGGCTGCAGAATTGGGCAAAGAACGCGCTGTTATGGCCGCTTTCTTTGATATGTGATATACGTTGCTGATGAACCTTTGATTGACAGATCTTATCAATCTAACATGTCTTCCAACGCTCTCAACAACGTCCCCATGCTCGATGGTACCAACTACATTGATTGGGCCATGCGTGCGGAGCAGTACCTCAAGATGCAACGTCTCGCGTCGTACATCGACGGCGAACGTCCCCTCGATCTCCCCTCTGAGTCCACCGCCGCTGAAAAGCTGGCACAGGATGAGAAGATCAAGAAGTGGACGAGGACGACGATCAGGCCATGGGAGCCCTCCTCCTTCGCATGAACAAAAATGTTTGCGCCCAAGTCTCGGGTGCTAATACGTTGAGTGCGTTATGGGACGGTCTCAAGGAGCTTTACGGGTCCCCTGGACTCGCGGGCGATTTTCGCGTACTTCAAGCTTGCGATCCAGTTCCGCATCGGGAACGGAGATCCTCGCCCCGCGATCGCTGAGCTCCAGAACCACCTTGGTCAGCTCGCCCAGAACGAGGTCAAGATCGACCCGTTCATCGAGGCGATGATCTTGATCAGCAGCATCCCTTCCAAGTACAACAACACCATCGCGATTCTCCTTAACACAAAAAGGAGGATCTCACCTTCGACGCCGTCGTCAAGGCCATCACGGCCGAGTACGATCACATGGCCAACCCGGCTACCCTCAACAAGTTCACTGGTATTAAGAGGAAAGGGGGAAACCCTAACTTCCGCCAGCAGCAACAGGGGCAGCAGAAGGATTCCAGCAACTCGGGTAACCACAACCCGGGTTCTTCCCAATCCAAAGGGAAGAAACACGGATCCAAGGGTGGCAACAAGAAGAAGGAGAAGGAAAGGAAGTCGCAAGGTCACAGCTCCCACATGGTACAGGCCGCCTTCTTAGGCGACCATCTTGTCTCTCTCGCTCCTCAGGAGCATGTGCCTCCCCAGGCCAAGGTCTCGGTCCTCTCATTCGTGAAGACCGGACCATCTATCGTCCAACGTCCCGTCCTAACTCCATCCACTCATCTCCCCGCCTCAGCTGTTAAAGCCAAGGACGCTCCGTCTACAGAGACCTTGTGCTATCCCGACGTGGAACGCGCCAGGAAGAACTGCGGTAAGCTCGATTTACCAAAAACCGCCCGTCACCTCAAATCCTTCGAGGAGGCGGACAAGCGGAAACGAGCACTTATTGACCGCATCAGTTCACCCAGGCCCTCCAAACGTCAACAATCGCTCGAGCCCTCCGAACAGCCTGAGGTGCATGAGGCCAGCTCGTCTCTGCACCGACTCCCATCTCCCCCACTGGCACACGGTGGATCTGGAGAAGGGATCGACGTTCCCCAATCAACCATGGTGCATCAAACTCGATTGCCTATGGAAGGGGACGGCTCACAAGCACTGGACGGACTCAGTGACACCGACGCCTTGGGCGAAGACGACGACTCCGTCTCCCTCGGCGACGAAGCCGAGCCCCCAGCACTCGAGAGTTTGGACGTGATCGAAGACTCGCTCTTCGGATCTCCCAAGACAGTCTGGGAGAGGATCCGCGACGGCGAACTGGAGGACCCACTCCACCCCGACGATGAAGTCTCCGACTGGGGCTTCCGACGACGGGATGGGAGGCGAACATCCAGATCGTAATGGACCAGATCGCCTTTCAGATGCGAAACCATCCGTCTACCTACCGGACTGGGACGCTCTGAGGACTGGTCACTTCGACGACGATAAGTACGTCCCTTCTGTTTCTACCAGGAAACACTTGGCTAACTCGTTTGTTGGAATCCACTAAGCCAGCCTGGCTTAGTGGATTCCAACATAAAGTTAATCCGACCCTCGCGGTCGATCACTCCCCTATGGCCGCTCTCAGTACTAAGCGGTTCGGTAGCCAGCGGCTGTGGAATTCCAATTAAGTTCTCATAATATGGCTGCTCACGCTGTCGTCATTCCAGATCAACACGCCGTGGTCTTATGCCCCCCGGGTTATCCGGCATCGGCACGGATCGAACCCCCGACCTCAACGAGGGCGGTCGGATTAACTTTATGTTGGAATCCACTAAGCCAACCTGGCTTAGTGGATTCCAACATCGTTGCCTCCACAGCCTCTTCAATTAGATTTTGATAGCTTGGACGACGATGTATTCTTAGAATTATGCTGTGCATTAAATTCTATCGTTTCTATTCATGATACAACGAATACCGCTAAGTGTAAAGATGCGCAATGCGCCTCCTGTAAGAAATTTGAGACATTCATACACTGGATGATGGACTCTGGGGCATCAATGCACGTTACCCCCTCGAAAGAGGACTTGTTCGACTACAAAGTCGTTAAGAACAGTCCATCGGTTAACACCGCTTCCAAGGGTACTACCCTGTCCATAAAAGGAATTGGAAAGCTTCGAGTGATTCACACTATCAAAGGTGCTGACGGTAAAGATCGAGACGTGGAATCTATCATCGAACCAGTCTATCACATCCCCAATCTTTCGACTCGATTGTTCTCTACGGGAACTTTCTTGAGTCAACCCAAAACTACTCTTTGGGGCGATTCCCTATCCATGGGTATCAACGACTCTGATGGGAGAAATCTCATTAAGGGTCATCCACTTCATCCGGACGACACGATTTATTGGGTATCTGTAAAGAACTCCAACGGATCGCCGATAGAAGTGCAGAAGGTCTCTGGACCACTTGTCGATTACAAGGTCATGCATAAACGCTTTGGTCACCCATCGCGGGAAGTGCTCAAACGAGCCAAAAAGCATACCACGAACTTCCCACCTATGGTGGAAATTCCTAAACATGAACCCTTGTGCCGCGGTTGCGCGCAAGGGAAGATGACGCTTGAGCCGTTCCCGGCTTCAAGCAAGCGTGCGAAGCGCAGATTCCAGAAGATCCATTCGGATCTAAAAGAATTCTCCGTCGAGTCATACCACAAGTTCAAACATTTCATCTCCTTCTTTGATGATTGCACGAGTCGTGGATCGTGTGTCCTTCTTCGTCAGAAGAGCGGATCAATCCAAGCGATCAAAGACTTCGTCACCATGGTCGAAACTATATACCATGAGAAAATCGAAGAATGGCAGGTGGATGGTGGTGGAGAATTCATCAACGATGAACTGAAAAATTTCTTCAAGTCAAAAGGAATCAAGCTATCAATCAGCGCTCCATATATGCACCAGCAGAATGGACGTGCTGAGCGCTTCAATCGCACTATCATGGAGAAGGCTGAGTCAATGCGTCACGACGCTTGCCTACCTCCATCATGGTGGGAATTTTCTGTTCTATACGCCGTTTACGTGTATAACCGGACGCCTCTCAAGCGTCTTGGTTGGATTACTCCACACGAAGCTGTAGAAGGAGAAGCTCCGGACGTCTCTAAATTAAGAGTCTTCGGATGTGGTGCCTGGGTGTATATTCCCAAGGAACAACGATCTAACAAGCTCCTTCCACGGTCGGAGTATATGATCTTCCTAGGATTCCCCGAAGGCATGAAGGCGTATCTCTTCATGAGATCGCCAAGGAACGTTCTATTCAAAGCGACTACCACTCGCTTTGATGAACTTCACTTCCCAAGGTGTCCTGATGCGAAAGCACCTCAAGACCAACCACGAGTTGAAGATTACCCACCTTCCTCGTTTGGCAAAGATGGACCTCCATCTGAATCTGGAGATGATGATGACGATGATGATTCTCTTCCTCGTCCATCCCCAAACTCCCAAACCCCTAAAAGAGGTAGCGGTCCTGATCGTGCCGACGATCAGAACGCTGGTGAACAACCAGCTGACCAGCACCCGCCGAACCCTGCACTGGGAGACGCTCCAGGTGATGCACCTAGGAGATCTACGCGGGATCGGACCCAAACCAAGCCCCAGCCTGGCGATGTCTATGGAAATAAAACTCCGACAGAAAAGCATCAGACGGATCGGAGACAAGCACTTGATAAAGATGACAGACGGCCATCTGGATCTAATCAAGGTGCTGAAAGCAGAGAAAAAGGTGTTCCCGCGCCAATACCTGCTACTCCAGAGTCCGAAAGTGATTCTGACTCTACTTTTGACATACCTGGGGACTTAGAACGCTTAGCGCGTGAAGGGGGAGTTAATTTTATGCATTTCCTGCTTTCAAAAGCGGTTTTGCCTTCAGTTCCTTCTGTCGATAGCGCTCCACGCGAGTGGACGTTTAAAGACATCTTGCGGATGCCACCGCAGGAGAAGAAAGGATGGATCGATGCTTGCAAAGATGAGTTAAAGGCACTCTCTGAACGCAACATATTCGAAATGGTCGATCTTCCCAAAGGTCGTAAAGCGATTACCAATCGCTGGGTATTCAACGTCAAATCTGATGGTCGTAAACGCGCCCGACTTGTTGCCAAGGGTTTCCAAGAAATCGAAGGCATTGACTACAACGAGATTTTCTCACCGGTGGTTCGTTTCGAATCAATCCGAACCATGTTAGCCCTCACGGCTCTCAAGGATTGGCACATCACCGGAGTCGATGTCAAGACCGCATTCCTCTATGGGAAACTAGATGAGGAGATCTATATGCGTCAACCCGAAGGCTTTGTCATCAAGGGCAAAGAGCACAAGGTTGTACCGGCTCCTTCGTGCTATCTATGGTCTGAAGCAAGCGTCCCGTGCATGGTACATGGAACTTGCAAAGTCAATGAAGATTCTTGGCTTCAAACGACTATCGACCGATACCGGGATCTTCATCCTTCAGGATGGACATGGTGGCTTTGTCATCATGATTGCCTATGTCGATGATCTCATCTTCGCGGGTCCTAACAAGAGACTTGTTAATGCCAAGAAAGAGGTGTTCAAGCTCAAGTGGGAATGTCGAGACTTCGAAAATCCAACCGAGTTCTTACGAATGAGGATCAGACGTGACGGACAAAATATCCATCTGGACCAATCTGCCTACCTTGGCACAGTCCTGGAACGTTTTGATATGATGGATTGCCGACCGGCACCTACACCAATGGTCGAGGGTTATAGGCCCCTCGAACATACTGGACCTGTCGATACGAAACGACGCCACTACTTCCAGTCGATCATTGGATCTCTGCTCTACTTGATGCTGGGCACTCGCCCGGACATCGCCTATGCTGTTGTTAAGCTGTCTCAATTCGCAGCTAATCCTTCCGAGGAACACATCAGCAAGGCCAAGTGTAAGATACCGAGACCGAAGCTCGCCGAGGTTCGGCGGCCGAGCTATTCGGTAGACCGGTGTGCAAGGGGGACGCGGGCTCAGCGTGCGTGCGCTGGTCCGACGCGACACAACGAGTCCCTTGTAGTTGTGACCGAATACGATAGAGATAAAGCGAGGTTGTCAGAGTAAGAGTTGGATGGTAGGAAATCTGTTCGATTATCCGAATGCTGAATACAAGAGAGTGTAACCGAGTTTATATACTAGAGTCCGAGATGATAATTATAGAATGCGGCGAGCCGCCGGACCGCCGAGGGATAGCCGAAGGCCACCCGCCGGGTTGTCCGCAGGAAGCGACGGGAACGTAGAAGTACGGAGGCGGGAGTCCATAGGAAAGCATGTGAAACGGAGACCGAGACGAGGCGAGTGCGGATGGGAATGTGCCGAGGTGTGCGAGATGAACAATAGCCGAACCGAGCAGGCGAGGTCTAGGGACCTCGGCCGAGGTTGATGAACGTTACGGTCGGCGTAGTGCGTCCGCCGAGGGGCGCCGAAGTCGCAGGATGTGACAGTACCTCCCTGTTAAGGTCGAGCCCCCGAGACCTTGCAGGAGTCGTGGTCCGTTCCAAAACGGGAAAGTGGTTCCCGCGCCGATTATTCATCGATCGAAGCTTGATGAAAAATTTCCTTGCCCTTCACCCTTAACCTTTTACCACCATGAGCACTTCCTCCACCCCCAACAAACAGGCCAGCGGCTCCCAACGCAAATTGACGCTTGCCGAGCAGAAAGAGGCGTTGGAGAAGGAGATTCGGAAGCGCATGGAAGAGGTGGAAGCGCTGGAGAGGGCCGAAGCCGAGGAGAAGGCGAGGGTCGAGGCAGAGGGCGGCGGCGGCGGCAGCTAAGGCTGCCGAAGCGTTGGCGAAACAGATTGCAGAGGCGCAGGGCTCGGGCGACGAGTCCGATGAAATCCAAGAGTTGGGGACGGACAAGAGGAGGAAACCGAAACCGAAACCGAAAACGAGGAAGGGGAAGGCCAAGCAGACGGAGGAGGTCGCCGAAGACGAGGTCACCGGGGAGGGTCCCGGCGGGGGCACTGAGACGCTCCACGTCTATAAACCGGCGTGCCTCGAGTGCACGAAGAGGCAGGAGGTTTGCGAGGTGGTCCCGGACACCCACGTATGCGGCCCATGCAGGGGCCGCAAGGTGAGGTGCGCCTCGAGCAAGGGGTCTGAAGTCGCGGAACCGCCGAGGAAGAAGAGGAAGACGGAGGCGAAAGCGGCCGGTCCATCGGTGAGGACATCCGGCTTTCTGGGGGTGTTCCTTCCCCGCCTGACCGACTTACAGGAATATCAGGCGGTTCGAGAGAGCGCCAGGCGTCGGGGAATGAGCCCCTCGAGCAGCATCGTGTCGGGGCTTTCGGATCGGGGCCTCCAGGCCTTCACCGAGGCGTACGACCGCAGGACCGACGTGATGGAGCGGATCGACGCGGATGGTCCTGAATGGGCCGTCCGCCTGGTGGATGTGTTCGAGCGAGTGGTGGACAGGCTGGAAGGGTCTTCGGCCGGACTGACCGGGTTGAGCGAGGAGGAAAGGGAGGTGATCGTGAAGATGAGGCAGGAAAAGGCCGAGATGAAGAAGATTGAAAGTGGAAAGGGTGCGGATGAGGACGAGGAGATGGACGAGGCCGAGGCCGAAGGAGCGAAGGAGTGAGGAGGGGAGTTGAAAACGGGCCCGCTTCTTGCGCCTCCTATCCGCTCGGCCCGGCGGTTTTTTGTTAAAAAGAATTGTTATATGTAGAATGGGAAAAAAACGTTGTTCGAGAATGTGTGAGGCGGATACGGGGAAAGGTTTTAAAGAGTGCCAAGTGGTCCGGGCTTGCTAGGGTTCTTTGCGTGAAAGTCGGCGACGACTTCCGGGGCATGGTCGAGTTCGTCGGCGGGAAGCCATTCCGTTTCCTGATCCGTACCTTCGTAGCCGAGCCACTTCACGAAGTAAAGCAGCTTGCATCTCCGGCGTCTGTCGAGCTTCGAGTCGAGGATCTCAGCGACCTCGAACTCCAGTTCGCCGTCGATCTCCACCGGAGGGGGAGGAGAAGCGACGCGATCCGGAATATTGGACTCGTAGTGAGGCTCTAACATTGAGACGTGGAAGACGGGGTGGACGGCGCGGAAGTTGTTAGGAAGGCGAAGCGTGAAGGAATGGGTGCCGGGTTGTGCGATGATTTCGAAGGGGCCGAGGAACTTTTCTGCCAGCTTCTTGGATGGCCGAGTGGTGCTGAAGTATTTGGCCTTGACGTAAACCTTGTGACCGACTTGGAAATTGGGAGGAGGGGAACGGCGACGGTCCGCCGGGCCTTGGTATCGTTCCTGGGCTTCGGCTATGGAGGTGCGAAGTTCCCGGTGAAGATCTTCAAGGTCGACGGCGAAGTCGCGTGCAGCGAGGCTGGCGACGTCGCGTGCAGCGAGGCTGGCGACGTCGCGTGCAGCGAGGCTGGCGACGTCGCGTGCAGCGAGGCTGGCGACGTCGCGTTCCGGATGGATGTCGAGATTGGGATGGTAGCCTTTGTTAGCGAACAATGGGGAGACGCCGGTAGCAGCGGATGGAGCGTTGTTGTAGGCGAACTCGGCGAGGGGAAGCAGATGGAACCAATTATCCTGTTGGTAGTTGCAATACGAGCGAAGGTATTGTTCAAGCGTCTGGTTGGTGCGCTCTGTCTGTCCATCGCCCTCCGGGTGATAACCGGAGGTGAAGTGAAGCTTCATGCCGAGGATCTCGCCGAGAGACCGGAAGAAGCGAGAGACGAATTCCGAGCCGCGATCCGAGGTTACATGGCCCGGGACGCCGTGCTTGGAGAAGACATGGATGACGAAGAGTTGAGCGAGTTCCGGGGCGTTGAGCGTGTTCGTTGTCGGAATGAAGATCGCTTGTTTGGAGAGACGGTCGATGATAACCAGGATGTCGGTGTGACCCGCCGATGAAGGGAGCTGTTCGATGAGGTCCATGGAGATCGATTCCCAAGGGCGTAGGGGAATCGGGAGCTGCTTGAGGAAGCCGTAGGGCTTATGCCGAGGTGTCTTGGATCGCTTGCAGACGGTGCACGAGTTGCAGTAATCCTTAACGAATGACCGAAGTTCCGGCCATACGAAGTCCCTTCGGACCAGCTCGAGTGTCTTGTTCTGGCCGAAATGACCGGCGAGGGGGTGATCGTGCTTGAGCTGAAGTACCCGAAGCCGGAGACCGTCTACGTCGGGAACGTAGATGCGGCCGTCGAGCCGTAGCATACGGTCGGGAGAAAGCGACCATCGAGGGTTGGTAGGCTCCGGAAGGTGTTCGGAAGCGAGAGCGTCTGTGGCATAGGCGTTGCGGATGTCGGAAAATAGTGATTCGGAGTCCATAACGAGTGAAGCGCGTAGAGCCGGAGTAAGGAGCGATGTTGCGCGGAGCGAAGTCGAGAGGTGTTCGGATGTGAAAATTGGTCTGAAGTTATGCGGATTGACCGTGGCGTAGTCGCTACCTCCCTGTTTAGGGTAGACGTCCCATCGTCTAGTTAATGCGTCGGGCTTTCCGCCGAGCTTGCCCGGTCGAAAGCGGATAGCCATGTTGAACTGACATAGGTATTCCGACCATCTGGCCTGTCGGCGGGTGAGAACCTTCGTGGTGGAGAAGTATTCCAAGTTCTTGTGATCGGTGACGACGTCGATGGGGTCTCCGGAGCCCTCCAGATAGTGACGCCAGATGCGGAACGCCTCGAAGATCGCGAGAAGCTCCTTATCGTGGACATCATAGTTGAGTTCTGGGGCCGAGAAGGTGCGGGAGTGAAAGGCAACGGGATGGATTTCCCCGGAGTCCAGCCGAATGGATAGAATGGCGGCTAAGGCGTAGTCCGACGCATCCGTTTCCACAATCAGCGGTCGATCCGGGAGCCAGTGGGTAAGAATAGGAGCGGAAATGAAGGCCTCCTTAAGGCGCTCGAAGGCTAGACGTGCGGGCTGGGTGAATGCAAAGGGGGTACCCTTCCGGGTCAGCCGGGTAAGGGCAACCGTGATGTCCGAATAACCGAAGATGAACCGCCGGTAGAAGTTCGCGAAGCCCAGGAAGGATTGGATTTCCTTGACGGTCCGAGGCTCCGGCCAGTCCTGGATGATCTTGACCTTGTCGGCCGACATGCTGAGGCCGTCCGGCGAGAGGATATACCCGAGATATTCGACGCGATCGACGTGGAATTCGCATTTCTCTGGTTTCGCATATAGACCATGCTTCCGGAGGCGTCGTAAGACCTCCTTAACATGCCGCCGATGTTGTTCCATGTCCGAGGAATAGATGAGGATATCGTCCAGATAGACAATGACATAGACATCGAGCATGTCGCTGAAGATGTCGTTCATGAAGCGTTGGAAAGCGGCCGGTGCGTTCGATAGACCGAATGGCATGACGCGCCACTCGAAGGAGCCGTAGCGAGTGCGGAAGGTGGTCTTCCATTCGTCGCCCTTGGCAATGCGGACAAGGTGGTAGGCATGCCGGAGGTCGATTTTGGAATAGACACGGGCTCGGCCCGGGGCGTCGAGAAGATCGGAGATGAGGGGAAGCGGATAGCGGTCCTTTTTGGAGATATGGTTGAGGGCACGGAAGTCGACACATAGTCTGAGAGAGCCGTCCTTCTTCTTCACGAAGAGGATGGGAGCGCCGTGAGGGGAGGAGGATGAACGGATGAAGCCGACCCGGATATTTTCGTCAATGAACTCCTTGAGCGCTTGCATCTCGGCGTGAGACAGCGAGTAGATGCGGCTAGGAGGCATGGTTGATCCGGGTTCAAGGTCGATTTTGAGGTCGTATGGGCGATGAGGTGGTAGGGAATACGCTTTCTCTTTCGAGAAGACGTCGGCGAACTCATGGTACTCGTCCGGGACCTGCGAGAGGTCTGGTCCCGAAGTTTCCGCACGAGCCGAGCGAGCATGAGGCGAGTCCGGAGCGGTGAGCGAGATTTGAAATTGTTCTGAGCCGGGAAGTCGGCAGGCACGCTGATAGGCGGCTGCGTTAATGAAAGAGATGGAAATGGGTTTCGATGTCGGATGTATTTCGGAACTGGATGAATCGGGTGTCTCGGCTCGGGGCGTAGAGCCCTCACCGAGTGACGTCAATGCGGGGGATTTTCCCACTGATCCGAACGAAGTTATTGAACCTTTCTGCCAGTCAATCAACGGATTGTATCGGCGAAGCCAATTGTGTCCTAGAACCAGTGGATACGGAGCATCCAGGCGGGTAATGTAGGCGGTGATAGAGAATGTCTCCCCGGAGGGAAACCGGATGTCGATATCGGAAGCGGAGGTGATCCATTGACTCACGGAGCCATCGAGGAGTCGGAGAGGAAGAGGTTCGATTTCATAGGACGGGATAGAGTGCGTAGATACAAATGGTTCGTCGAGGAAACAGTCCGTAGACCCTGAATCAACCAGGGTATTCGCCGAGAGGTTCGGAAACTTCAGAATGTCGAGAGGAAAGGCGAGAGCATTGGGATCGGTGAGGGCTGCGGCGTTGAGTCGGACCTGTGGCGAACCATTGGGAATGGTGCAGCCCTCCAGAGGTCGCGAGGCCGGGGAGCTGCTTAGTCTTTTTTCGAGCCGGACCCGGTAGCGGCGGGAGCGGTCGAAGGGGCGACGGAAGCAGGTGTTGGGGGAGTATTGGATGTGCCGGAGCGACCTTTGGGAGCGGCCTTGGCCCTTGGGCAATCCTTCGCATTATGGCCGGCGAGGCCACATACGAGACAAAGCCCTTTCTTGAAGCGTTCTTCCCGAATGGAGGGAAGCAGCTTGCCATCCGGGCCGAGGTTCTTGGACCAAGGTTTCTTCGCCGGTGTAGAGGCCGACGTTTGGGCCGTAGCGGTGACGGTAACAGTGGTGGGCTTGGAGGAGGAAGAGCCGGTTGAGGAGGATTTGCCTTTCCGGTCCCCGTGTTGAGAAGAGGTGCCGGAAGAGGTGGGATGCGAGTCCGATTTGCCGGAGGATTGAGGTTGCGCCGGGCGGCGCTCTTTGTCGCGTTTCTTCTCCGCTTCTCCCTCCCAGTAGCGGCAGTCGATCTGCCAGGCGGTGGTCTGGAGAAGGCGAAGATCGAAGATACGATCGCGACGCGAAAGCTCGTTCTTGACCCGATCTAGGAGTCCGGCGTAATAGCGGTAGCGGAGCGCGTTCTCGTCCCAACCGGTCCGAGCGGCGTAACGATTGAAGTCCAAGTTGTACTTGTGAACTTTCTCCGTCTGCCTGAGGGTCTCTAGCGCCGCAATAGCGTCGCCGACCGGGTCGGGAGAACCGAAAACCGAAGTGAGGTCGTCGATGAACCGCTGGACGTTTGAATACCAGGCGGGAGGAGGTAGGCCCGCCATAGTCGCCATAGAGAGCTGATCCTCGAAGTGCTGCTGAGGGGCCCCCTTCAGGTACGATTTCATCCAGATAACTTTGTCGGTTTCGCCGTTGAAGCTTTGGAAACGAGAGCCGATGTAGGCCGAGCATTGGCTGATAAACATATCGAGTTTGGTGGGGTCTGTGCCGTCGAAGGGGTCCGGGGTGCGAACTTTCGGCCGGTCCTTCGGTTCCGAAGATTTGTTGGCAAGGATGTTGAGCAGGCGGGAATGATCGTTCTGGGTTTGGCGCATGAAGGTCGCTAGGTAGCGCGCGAGCTGCGGGCCGTCCATGTCCTGGATCGGCATATCCGGCGACGGGCCACGAGGCGTGCGAGGGTCCCGGGGGGATGAGGGGCTTGCAGGCGGGGGTGGACCGCCACCGCCTCCACCTCCTCCACCATCCGGGTCATCAGGGTCGCCGTCTCCTCCGCCGCCGCCACCTTCGCCGCCACGATTTGGATCGTTAGGATCCCCTTCCTCGCCCTCTTCTCCTTCTTGCTCCCCGTCGTGGTCCTTCTGGCTGCCTTCTCCTTCTTCTCCTTCCTTTCGGGGAGTTCGAGGAGCGGCCGTCGGCCTTGGGGGGGGATTGTCGGGAAGTTGGGAATCGGTGTGGGGATCGGCTACTTCTTTGCCTTTCTTCTTGGCGTCGATCTTGATCCGTTGTTGAACCTTTCGTTTTTCCTTGAGATGTGCGGAGATAGATTGGGCATTCGGGTCGAGTATTGCGGTAACTTCGTCGGCGGAGTCCGACATATGGGGATAGTACGGAAGTGGGTCGAAGGCGCCCGGAATAGGTTGTACGGTTGGTGTAGGAATGAATGAGCCGGGATAAGGTCGGATTGTGCTGTACGGCTGGAACGCCGATGCAGCCGGAGGAAGTGGGTAAGCACTTGCAAACGGATTGTTCGCCGGATCGATGCGAGCCGGTGGGTGATTATAAGTCGAAGGTCGGATGGTCTGATGGGCCTCCAAGAAGGCCTGATCTTGACGTTTACTGCGGAGCTTCCGTTGATGCTCCTCAGCCATAGGTTGTGCGCGTCAGGGGAATTCGGATAATACTGTAAGATACCGAGACCGAAGCTCGCCGAGGTTCGGCGGCCGAGCTATTCGGTAGACCGGTGTGCAAGGGGGACGCGGGCTCAGCGTGCGTGCGCTGGTCCGACGCGACACAACGAGTCCCTTGTAGTTGTGACCGAATACGATAGAGATAAAGCGAGGTTGTCAGAGTAAGAGTTGGATGGTAGGAAATCTGTTCGATTATCCGAATGCTGAATACAAGAGAGTGTAACCGAGTTTATATACTAGAGTCCGAGATGATAATTATAGAATGCGGCGAGCCGCCGGACCGCCGAGGGATAGCCGAAGGCCACCCGCCGGGTGTCCGCAGGAAGCGACGGGAACGTAGAAGTACGGAGGCGGGAGTCCATAGGAAAGCATGTGAAACGGAGACCGAGACGAGGCGAGTGCGGATGGGAATGTGCCGAGGTGTGCGAGATGAACAATAGCCGAACCGAGCAGGCGAGGTCTAGGGACCTCGGCCGAGGTTGATGAACGTTACGGTCGGCGTAGTGCGTCCGCCGAGGGGCGCCGAAGTCGCAGGATGTGACACCAAGTACATATGCAGATACCTTCGAGGAACTATGGACTACGCTCTGGTTCTTGATGGCGCATCCCAAAATGGGTTGATTGCCTACTCGGACTCTGATCATGCTGCGGATCTGGTTGCACGCCGATCCACTACTGGAAACATGGTGATGTTGGCTAACGCTAGCATTAGCTGGATTTCTCACGCTCAAAAGACTGTTGCTAATTCCTCTACCGAAGCCGAATACATGGCTGTGTCTGACTGTAGTCAACAGGTGATGTGGTTTAAGCACATGTTCAAAGAGCTGGGCATGCCGATCATCGTGCCAATCCCTATCTGTTCTGACAACAACGGTGCTATCTTCATCAGCAACAATCCTATTCAGGAGCGTCGCATGAAACATATCGATGTGAAGTTTCACTACATCCGTGAACTCATCGCGAATGGAGACATTGAAGTCTTGCGAGTTGACACCAATGACAATATCGCTGACATCTTCACCAAACCGTTGGGACGTGTGAAGTTTGAACACTTCAGGGGATTACTAGGACTTGAGTTCTACTCGTCTTAGTCCAATGGGTACATTCGTTAGGAGATGCACTCATTGAGGGGGAGTGTTGATCTTATCTTATGTAGATTAGATTCGACTCGCGTCTCTCGCGACTATCCGACTCGGACTCTCCTAGATACATTCTAATGAGGCTATGCGATATCTACAGGATTCGTCATTCATTCGTCTTCACGACTCATACTGACTCATATGGATACTTATCACTCATGTGACTACTTACTCAGTCCTTACACAGCTCTATATTTAGTACGCTCTTTATGTATATAAGGACTCCTGTAGCTACCTCAATCTCTATCACTTTAACCTACCTGTTAAGCCTACAAGCTACTCGGTAAGACCTACTCGCTAGTCGCAGTAGTGTTCTTCAGCATTATCCTCCTCGCAAGGCGGACGAGCGACAGTTGTCCTCCGGCAACCACATGCCTTCTCTTCAACGAGCTCAATTCTGAACTCGAGAACTGGTAAGGGTTGTGTTTGTGGAGGAGTTTCCGTTGCCCACGATGCAGGGTGCGGCTAGCAAACATAAACGGATAGGTAAAATATGAGCGAGTGGCCGTCAATAACGGATTTAAAAGAAACAAAGGGGCTACTTACAAGTACCACAGTGGTGCCAGTGTTTCCGGCGGAACCTTCATAGGGTGCTCTTGTAGAGGAATCCGGAACGGTGGGGTTGATGTGGGTTGAGCTACTTGGGGAGCGAGACGTGCCTTCAATGCCGTATCGAAGCAGGGATGAAAACATATTGGGAATAGATAAGAAAGCTGGTGCTGGAGGTTTGGGCGTTGGACAGAGGAGTGAATCGAAATGGAAGACCAAGCCGCCTTGCCACGAAGCACTTGAATGTCATCAACTTCAGGATCAGAATTCGACGGAGATTGCCGTTTAGACGGGCGTTTGCCATCTCACCCCCAAATGGGAGAAGGTCAGGTAAACTCAGTCCTATGTCTTTCTGGAGTCATTAAGACATCTGACACTCGTGACTCCCTCAGGTATCGGCTGAAGCTTCTGTACAACCCTATTAGTGGCGCCAGCTGCGGTATATGACCTTGCACTGCGGACGATGATGAAGTGGTGCTCGCACTGCCGATCATCCATCCGACCCTTGATGTTTCCAAGCTTGCTAGGAGAAGCATGCCTCACTCAGCTGCGCTCGGGTCATCTTCGACTAGTAGAACTTCAAACATACAACAAGTTCCCTGTCTCCTCCCTGCAGGACTTCCAGGGGGGCTGCAGCCTCGTTGAGCCGGGGTTGTCTGTGGACGCAAAACGGTCATGACTGACGCTTCGAGAATTTGAATGGGCGAGATTGCTATCAGAAGATCGTGATGATTACACAAATTAAAGGGACTGCATTGCAAGGCCAATCTCAGCGAACTTGAAACTGCAGGTTAGAGCTCAGCGGTGTTTAATAGCTTCCGCCTGGCTTACATCACGATGTATTCGAGGAATTATTACGAGTACTTCCCTCAAAGGCGCTCTCGATCAGGCGGATGGTACCACTGGTGCTAGTACTAGACTGCCATTACTATTCAACCACCTTGCTCTCACGGAAAAGGGTCAGCCATCACCCGCGCAATGCAGGGTGTCTATGGTTGTATTCAACTTAGTACCGGGCTCTTCAAGTGTGTCACGTTCGCGGTTAATTCCTCTCTTTCTCCAGGAGGGTCCAACGGCATCACGGGTACCAGTAAAGCTCGCCAGCCTGAGCATCGCGGCCAGCTGCTTTGTGTCTCATTCCTTGTTACACGGGCACAGAAGTTCCCTTTTCCAGAAAGACATCTGAGCGATTTGCCTGTCTGGACCCTCAACCACCGGCTGATCAGCTGAGGTTCACCTCTTAAAGGCATAGTACTACCCAGACAGCTCTGGCTCCTCATCGATTGTCGCGTAATCCAGAACCTATTATCGAATCTTCTCTGGGTCACATCATGAAACTGACCCCCAATTGTAACACACCTCGCGTAATCGAGCCAGTTCATGGGCCTCGACCTGACAGTTTGAGGGTTAGCAATGCGTGACTCGGAGTATCGTTCCAAATGTAGCCTCCGATGAAAACTGCCTCGCACTGGGGATCATACTACTATTGGCTCCCTCTGAATATCACTGCCTTCCCCGGGAAAGGGTCTGCATCTGGGCGACTTTAGCACACTTCCTTGCCTCGCATCGCTGCCAGTGAGATGCGCATGATCCATAGTCCCTATATAAATGTTTACAAGCCATTTCTATGAGAAGTTCCTCAGCTACTCATCGACCCCTTCTACTCTCCCCTCTTATACAGAAGCTAACAATACCTAAAGAGACCAGCACTTCAAACCGCTCTAAACACTCACGCTCGTTGCTTGCCTCGTTCCTCGTTTCGTTTCTTTATCCTACACCTTCCTAATACTCAACGGGGTCATGGAAACTCTCAACAAGGGCAGGAAGTTGGAACGTTCAGCTCCAAACGATGGTTCCAACATCAACAACATCATGTCCCGCCTCGACTCTGAGGAGAGCGAAGATGAGAGGGAGTTTCAGCGTATCTTTCGTCAACCTCCTTGTGAGTGGAGAGATTCATTTGTCAAAGACGTGGACTATCTGACCTCTCTCGGCTCCCTAGCAAGGAAGAAACAACATGACCTGTTTGGTGGCACTCGGCTCGCGTTCGAAGGCCCTTTGATAGCCAAGAAGAGGATCAAGGACAGAGCCGCTTACGCTAAGCGCAGCTTGGTTCCGATATCATCTTACGCCTCCGACCGTGAAAGCGGCGTCGTCCCAGGTCCAGGGACCGTTTACTTCTCCCATCTCCACTTTGGTCTTCACAAAGAGCTGTCACCAGAAGAACGGGTCCTCGACATGACTGGATCCCTTGCTCCAGCACCTGTCGCGGTGGTTCCTCAGGTGCCTGATTTCGGTAAGCCGTCTCGAGGTCCAACTTCCATCGTCGATCCTTGGTCTTAGCTTCCATCGACTTCTGAGTTGGCTAATTGATGGTTTCCCCTAGGCTCGCTCTCTGTGTTGGCTTCAGTCTTCTCCGTTGGAATGGGGGCGTTACACGCAGCTCAGGCTGCTTTCTTAAACTTCGTTGGATCTAATTAACATTGGCAGCAACATTCCCATCGTTAAATCCTGTCACGGTATGTGCATGACTTCAGACCTGAGCTACCTCCATTTGCTCATATTGCGACCGTTGATGACTACAGCTACTCCCGCCAATATACCCAGCTACCACACACGCCTTGACTTCTCTCTCGTTATCAGACTCCCACCTCCCCCCTTCATCTCGCTCCATCATCTCTTTTCACACATCCATTTCTGTCATTTGGGCTTCATTAAATCAAATATCGCTGACCGTCACTGGATGTATTGTCAGCAAACTCTCTCTTAGGATACTCAGTTTGATACTGTCACGGTAGTATACTTGAAAGATTGACTGTTCATCGTACTCGTACTACTTAGTACCACTGGTAGAGTACCTGGTTTGATACCTTGGTACAATGCTTCGCCACAAGTTGTAGCTGTTTGGATTGTATTCGAGCTAGCTACGCTGACTTCAATTTGATATTGTTTTAGTGGTAACAACTTCCTCTCTGAAAAGAGAATTCGCAGATCCAGTCACGGTATCGGACATCATATTTTGTCTTAGCGCCCAACCTGTGGCAAAATCCGGATGTGATTCGGGCCAATGCGAGTGCAGCAACTTTGCAGGCTGCGGCTTCGAAATGGGAGGATTCTTGAGGCTACACAATGGAGTTAAGGATACAGGCTATCACAGGTGTTACCGTGACAGTGGTCATCGTTTCTAGCCTTGACTCACAGTTCTTGCGGCTGTAGTTATCACGGTATGATCATGCAATCATAATAGTCGCAGTGCGGCGTAGTTTGACTCAGATCGTCGTTCTGGTACCGACCTCAGGCTCTCCCAGTAGGCGCCGCCAGTGGTAACACGTTATAAGAGAGCGTTTTACCTTATTTCTAGCGTTGCGGCAACAAAACCAACCTCCTGGGACCCAGGAGAACACTGCCAGCTCTGCCAGTGACCGCCGACGTTTTCCGAGTTTCAATTCAGGTATGGAGCATTTAGCATCTTTGTTTTGAACACCAGGCGTGTGCCAATATGATTCTAATGCTGACTGATATTATTGGCAGGAAAAAGACAAGGATCTGAATCGAGCGGACGGCGCTTATGCCTTCTCAACTGCAACACATGATTGGAGCCATATCGACTGCAACATTGCCAGTGCCAGTGAGCGCCGGTGGACCTGTCAGTGTCAGAAAGGCTCGCAAATCTCCATGCTGCCCACACTGTAAAGACCCACTCAAAGGCCATCCCAAGCCGACGTGCTCGCAGCTCATGGGTTCCGACGACGAGTTGGAAGACATGGACATCGGCATCAAGAATGAAGTCCCGGACTCCTCCCAAAGCCTTGTACTCCCGCTATTGAGCACTGAGACCATGGCCACTGCATCTGGTCTTCAACCTGCTCCTGCCACCGCCACCGTAACCGCATCTTCTATTCGGCGATCGATCAGAGTCAATTACGCCCAACGCATGCTATCAGCCGCCTACCCTCAGGTTGCAGAGTCGATTTCAAGCATCATGGACGGGAACGTGCAGCCTGAGAGTATCTCAGGCTGGAAAGCGGCGGAAGCTGTGCTTGAAGGAGAGAAACCTTTGGACTTGCCAGATGCACTGAGCCTTCAGGTTCAGCCGGAAGAGGAGGAGACGAAGGATGTTGTGTCTCACGAGTGCGTTTGCCAGATCGCGAGTATCGAGGGGTTGGAACCCAGAAGCAAGGTTGGAGTGGGAATCGCGGGAGGTCGAGGCAGGCGATTTACTTGGATCTACTGGGCTACGCTTACGATGTTTCGAGTCGTTGAATACCTGGCAATCAAGGCGTTTCAATTCCTCGTCTTGGCCTGCGCTATCGTCCTACTATTTGATATGCTTATGGAGCTCAGACAAGTTGAGCAGTACTACCGTGACTAGTAGTCGTTGTCACAGTAGCATGGTGCTTCCGTTGAAGCTAGTCACATTCGGAACGGTAGCTGCACCATTTTTGTGTGACATGCTATGTATTACTATTATCCGTAACGCTACCTACCTGAGGGTATCAGTCGGACTCCCCCTATGAAAGTATTTCAATCTGAAGCAGACCATTGGTCACTCACGCATATGATATTGATATCAGGGGTTAACATGATGGGGTGAACGGGCCGGTCCACCGAGCTCGTTTGTCTGTGCTTTGTTGATCAGTCATAAGTCAGCGTGATTCGAACGTTCACACTCGTACTTTTACTACTACCACTACTCAGGCTCCTACCACCCGAAAATAGGAACAACCACTCCAGAACTCCAGCACCTAAGTTGAACATGACTCGTGTCGAATTGAACATACAGTACACCCAACAAGTACACTCTTGCTCTAGAGATGGATATTAACCAGCGATCGGCCATTCAAGTTCAAGTTTGACCGAAATACTACCAGCGACTCCGACTCGTCGTACTAGCGGACCCCAGGCCAGCTTGAGACATCGGGCACCCGTTGTTTCATGCCCTACGTCCAGCCTTGTGTTACTCCGAAGTAAACATACGGCGGAGGTTTCTCCTACTGTGGTGCTCTCTCTAGGATCGGTTGGCTGTGTTGGCTCATGTCACGGTCGCTCCCTCACAAGCCTGTCCATGGCATCGACAATCATAAAGAAGGTGATAATATTCTCTCGCTTTTCTCATCCTGCACTTCAGTCACCCTGGATAGGGGGGGTCTGAGGTTGGTTAATTCAAGGCTTTCCACTGGGCCTGAGGCCCTCCTGTCCACCTGCCTTGGGTGGCCCTATGGGCTGCCCATCCTGTCCATTCCATTTGTGCTGCCCTTGGGCAACCCATGCTATCCACAGTGTCTGGGGTCCAATACTGATGGGCTGTCCAGACCTAAATATATTGCTATTACAGCAGGCTTGGACAGCCCATGGACAGCCCATGGACAGCTTTGTTTCAATACTTAAAGTAGTTTTCAAGACCAACATACAAAATTACCTAAAAAGGAAATATTTGGAAATTACATAAATATGAAATTGCCTAAAATAGAATTTTCCAAATAGAGTAACATGCAGATCAGGCACCATCAATGATGTCACTGATTGACACATTAATGTAGATCAGGTACATTGCTTATTAATAGAATGAGGTCATTAATTAGTGCTAATTAGTGACATCATTGATTGACTCTAATTAGTGATTAATTAGTGGGCGCTTAATTAATGATCTAATTAATCACTAATTAAGATAAAGTAGATTAAATCATGTTCAGCCTATATCTTCTGCATCTGAGCTCCGATTGGGATGATCTAACCATTTTTAGAAAGGTCTCGTTCAGCTCTTGCCAACTGCGGTCCTTGATTAGGTAATATCATTTGATGTATAATGATATTGCCTGATTTCGGAGTTTGCACTACCAATATACAATACAGCCAGATCAGCAGTAATCCTGTGACATATACTCATTTCAACACTTCTAATATCCCTTTACAATCATTTTTAGCTGATTTACATACTAGTTTGGCTTACTGATCACAAGCATTCTGACTTATCACAGATACCAAATACGATCATTTTTATTGAATGATGTGTTGAGTTTACTCGTTGTTTGGCGTTACCTGGGGCTGTAAGCTATACCAAATTGAAGCCCTAAACGAGCCCTTTCCAAAACATCTTGAATCTCACCAAACGGATAACAACTGACATATTTATTGAAGGAATACTCAAATATGCAGACTTTGAACAAAGCATAACTGGCAATCTGTACTTATACATTGTCATTTTCCGGTATTCCTTCAATAAATATGTCAGTTGTTATCCGTTTGGTGAGATTCAAGATGTTTTGGAAAGGGCTCGTTTAGGGCTTCAATTTGGTATAGCTTACAGCCCCAGGTAACGCCAAACAACGAGTAAACTCAACACATCATTCAATAAAAATGATCGTATTTGGTATCTGTGATAAGTCAGAATGCTTGTGATCAGTAAGCCAAACTAGTATGTAAATCAGCTAAAAATGATTGTAAAGGGATATTAGAAGTGTTGAAATGAGTATATGTCACAGGATTACTGCTGATCTGGCTGTATTGTATATTGGTAGTGCAAACTCCGAAATCAGGCAATATCATTATACATCAAATGATATTACCTAATCAAGGACCGCAGTTGGCAAGAGCTGAACGAGACCTTTCTAAAAATGGTTAGATCATCCCAATCGGAGCTCAGATGCAGAAGATATAGGCTGAACATGATTTAATCTACTTTATCTTAATTAGTGATTAATTAGATCATTAATTAAGCGCCCACTAATTAATCACTAATTAGAGTCAATCAATGATGTCACTAATTAGCACTAATTAATGACCTCATTCTATTAATAAGCAATGTACCTGATCTACATTAATGTGTCAATCAGTGACATCATTGATGGTGCCTGATCTGCATGTTACTCTATTTGGAAAATTCTATTTTAGGCAATTTCATATTTATGTAATTTCCAAATATTTCCTTTTTAGGTAATTTTGTATGTTGGTCTTGAAAACTACTTTAAGTATTGAAACAAAGCTGTCCATGGGCTGTCCATGGGCTGTCCAAGCCTGCTGTAATAGCAATATATTTAGGTCTGGACAGCCCATCAGTATTGGACCCCAGACACTGTGGATAGCATGGGTTGCCCAAGGGCAGCACAAATGGAATGGACAGGATGGGCAGCCCATAGGGCCACCCAAGGCAGGTGGACAGGAGGGCCTCAGGCCCAGTGGAAAGCCTTGAATTAACCAACCTCAGACCCCCCCTATCCAGGGTGACTGAAGTGCATTCTGAAGATTCTGACGTCGCTGTTTTTTTTTTAGGAATTTTGTCAGCGTTTATACCAACACCTTCTCACACGGCTCCAAAGTCGAACAAGGCCGTCCGTGCGTGTACTAAGGAATAGCGTCAACTTCTCCAGCAGGGCTCCCATATCCCTCCTCAATAATCTGATCCATTCTCATAAGGTGTTACTTCTTTCGGGATCGGCTGGACAAGATCAACGTGTAATCAGGGCCGTAGGCTCTAAGGCTAACATCGCCGTTCTCGACTCATCTTGTGCAGGCTCCACGAGTTCAGGTGCTCACCCCATTCAATATGCAAGAGTTGAAGGCATCTTCCATGGGGACGTTGCTCTCGGAACAAGCGGTCATGACGGCGGTGTAGCCAAGGACGAGCGAATAGAGTTTTTATGGGTCCGATGGCTCACTACCAAGGGTAGGAGTATGGGATCTGAAGGACTTGACCTTCTTTCTCTTCCACCCCTTTCGGATCCCAACTCCTTTGGTTTCGTTGATCCCAAAACCGTTGTACGGGACTGTCATCTTGTTCCGAAGTTCTCCAAAGAGAACTTGGAAGCTCAAGACCTCGAAAGCGGGTTGACTCCCCTTCACGCTGGAAGCTCAGACCAAGCCAAAGTTTTCTTCTTGAACCCGTTTGTTCTTGATCGTGATCTATCGCATTCTCGTTGACCTTGACAGGGGATCCTTCGCCAGATTACCTCGGAATGTTTCAAGAGAGATTGCCTTATTGTAGGCTATCTTTCTTCGCGATAATACTATTTGTCAGTTGCCCTTCCAAGCATACAAAAACTGCTGTTCGAGAATGGCATCATTGAAGGAATCCCTCGTTTCAGTCAGGTGTTTGACTCCTAGCTTGCAGGTGTGTGTTACCAACTTGTGCACATCGTTTCCACATTCCCTCCTACAAGCACCCTAAACCCTGAGCGGCCCGAGGCTACGACGCCGCAGGGACTTGCGGGCTGCGCTATGACTTGGCTCGGACACACTAGGCGGTGGTGGGTGCTCATGCAGGCTAACCTGCTGTGTCACCGCAGCGGCAATGGAACACTGGTACGTTATCTCCTGTTGCTCGAGTTACTCAAGTACGAGCATGCATTTCAGTGGTCACTCCAACCTCTTCCTCAAATTGTCAGTACAGTGCTGTTGACGTCATGTCACGCCCCTCAACGACGCTATCATCCAGTCACCCGTCCGATTGCGACACTGAGGTATGGCCTCTCTGCCTCTTGATTAACCTTAGTGCTGACATCGGTCGTAGGCTGGGACGTTCGCCGACAAGAGCGCTCCTCAACGCGACTATAACAAAGAAGTCGCCAGCGTTCAACGTGCTATGGGTCTTCAGTCAGACAACTGGCTGTTCTCGCAAATCAAGGTATGCACTATTGCTTGTATTTCTAGCAATTTCCAACAGCAACTAACTTGTGGTGGCACTGAAAGGCGGCCGTTACGGCTGTGGCTCGCAAGTTCGACGTAATGTCTTGCTCCGTTCCTCTGAACGTAGGTGAGATTGCCAAGAGCGAACAGTTGCAGTTCTCCATAAGGCTCAAAAAGGCGGCTTGGTGGGTGAGTGGTGAATCCATGCTTAATGTTTCATGAGCAAATGCTGAATAAATTTCAGGTGCGAGACAGGGTGCCAGTTAGGTCCAACCACCAGTCACTGCGCGAACCCATCTACCCGGCTTTTGGAGATTCGACGTTCCGAAGTTGCTCACCGAGAAGCCCGCTTCCGGGCAGGGAACACTTCTGCAACAACGCTTCCAGACTTTGACCTTCTCCTTGAATTGGAGGAGCTTGGTTCGCAGAAGCGATACCCTTAAGCTTGATGATAGTACCTGTCCCTAATATGTTTCAACGTAGGACTTTGGCTGCATCGCAGTACATTCTCGTTACATTCACAGCATATCAATAGTAGGACCCCCAAATACATTCTCTTGATCAGCTCTCTGGGTCGCGGAGAGCGGCTCTGCAGCCTTCGGATCGTCCTCAAACTAAGCTCCATGCAGTACATTCTTGCTTTCAGACGTGTGATTGTTGTCGCCGACCTTCTCCCTTATACAGTCTCTTATATTCCGTAGTTGCGGTCGGGCTCAGGGTCAAATGAGCCAAATTTCATATAGCTGAGGGATCCGGGCGCAATTTCACTCCAACCTCGACCCCCCAAGTTCGACATTTGTGGGCATGGGAGTCGGGACCAACCCTTTTATTTTCCCCTGTTGTTAAAGCGGATATTCACGCAGTACTTGCCACTCATATAGTGAGTCTTATCACAACGGTTGGCATGGTTGGGCCCAGGTGAGCTCTGTTTTGTTTGCCATCTCACTTGCGGAACTCCGAGACGTTCGCATTAAAACATTGCCCGCCAACACGACACAGCGGCTTTTGCTTAACCACCAAACGTAGCCTTATGTCCCTCTGACGTCTGATGAAAGGTCGGCTACTCGAGGCCCTCGGAGCAGCTGTATGGCCTGTGAATGCGCCTGACACTTTCATTGTCGAACAATCTTCCCTACATACGGTCCTGGCAGTGCTCCGTCATTGACGGTTCAATCCTCTTTCCTTAAATGCGGGCGAAATGGTGAGTTGTGGTCGTTTCCCCTATTTTTCTTGGTCCTTACCTGAACAGTCGTCCCTTCACAATCAAGCAGCGGCTTGTTATCATTCATTTGACTTCGGAAGGTGTCTCGTTGAACGAACTTGAAGCCCCGTGGTGATCAATTCAGAAACCAGCCAGGCGGATTGTCCCACGACGCCTCTTTACCCGCAACCATCTTTTGCCAGCGAACCGCTGCCAGTCTACATCCACTTTGGTCTTGCTGTTGTTGATACAAACCCAGGACGTTTAGATACGTTATCTCGAACGATCCACATGCAACGGAGATCGTATCTGACCACCCAAGGTGGTTTCGCCACCCCGATCGTCAAGACGAGTAAGAGATAATGGGGAACGCGCACTGTTGATATCCAACAGTGGTCGGAGACAAGAGGCAGAGGTGATGAGGAGGAACCCACTCTGTACGTTTGATTTTTCTAATAGTTTCATTATTGCAATTGAGACACGTCCTTTTGCGTCGCCAGATGACAACTCCGAGTGGCATAACCCTCCATTACACCTCTCGGTAGCCTTGCATCCCTATCCGCTGACCGGGCATCCAATTCAACGACCAACGTCCTCAATCGCTTTCACAGGAGCCCGTCGTCAGATGCATCAAGCTTCAGAAATTCGGACAGGTACGCTTGATCGTGCGAGAATGGACCTTGGGTTCAATTTAACTCACTGATCATGCAAACATTGATGCTGGGGCTCTGTAGGTTGGGCCTTCTGAGCTTCACTACGGTTGAGTTTGATTGGAAGAGGGACGAACATTTTGCTTGGGTCTTGATCAGAAGGTCAGCCGTAGTTTCACCATTTCATCTTCCATACGTCCCTGAAGGTGCCTATAGACCCGCCAGCATGTTAAGCAACATGGTGACATACCGAGAAATAAGCCACTACGATATGGTCACCACTCCAGGTGAGTCGCATTTTCGTTTTGTTGTGGGTTCTTGGTGCTCATGAGCCTTGTCACTCAGACCTTGTCGTTGACGTGAAACTCATCAATTTGGACTGGTGCCAACACCTTTGGTCGTGCCAGCTAGATTCTCGCCCAAATTGGATCTGTCAACCTTACCGCTGTTGGCATGTTCGTCCTTGCCAAGATCTTCATCTTCTGTTCTAGCTTCCACTACTAATACCATCCTCGTTTGGACAACACCCTTGTCCTCCTGATCAGCGACCCTATTGGCACGCCCCCTATCCTCTCCGCCACTTGCCATTAGTGGCAGCCTGCCAAGGACAAGGCTATCGTCACCCGCATCAGTTATCGAAAGGTTAGTGTCACCGTCGTCTGCTCTGACAAGACTGGTGCCCTCACCACCAACAAGCTCGCCATCGACTGCAACACCAAGAAGATCTACGGCTTTTTCTCCACAAAGGATGTCCTCCTTGCTGCCTACGCTTCGCATATCAAAAAGCAGGACGCGTCGATACTTATGTCACCAAAGCAAAAGGCATCTGTTATCGTCTTTTGGGTGCACGCCCTTGCTAATACACCACATCTAGCTTCAGAAGCCCGCGATCGCAGTCAACTCCGACGGCGAGGATGGCTCATCGTCTCATGCTCCAACAACAACAACAACAACAACAACAACAACAACAACGATCGCCGTCAAGATCATGCTGAAGGTTCCTTCGGTGAAGACTCTTCAGCGCTCCTCTGCCCCCAACAAGGCCCTGCTGGCAGGCTAAACAGGCTGGAGGGAAGGAGAACGTTTCCCCTGGTGGGCGAAAGAAGGTTCACAAATCTCTCAAGGAGCGTCCTTCACCTGCTTCGTCCCGCCAGTCTTCCTAATGACGCTTGTCTATCACCTGGCGACCGACTCGGAGAACGAGCGGGAAGGCGCAGAAGCTACTTGCCGCTGACGACAACGACGACAGTGCTGCTGCTGCCAATGACGATGAGGAAAGTAGCTGACGACGAGGATCAAGGAGTCCCGCTGTTTTTGCTTGTCCCCCCAGTTTGCATCATCGTCTCCCAGTTCTGCGCTGACTTCTTTCTCCTCTTGTTGTATCGTATTCGTGCTCGAACTCTTTCTGCTCTCCTTTGTAAAGTTCTGCTTACTATAATCATTCACATCTTGTGAACCTGAAACCCCACGTCCTGTTGACTTGATTTTCCCTGTTTCGAGGCACAAAGTTTGGGTGACGCGAAATTTCGTTCATCGGCAAAGAGTTCAAGTATTATGACCCCGAATTCGTCAGTCACTGCAAGCACACCAGACACGGCAAGATATTTCAGCATCTCGCCGTCTCTATTCTACAACTGCTTGCAAAACGATAGACCCGTTTTCAAGAAATCCGTCTTCGTGATTTTGTTCAATGGCTTTGGGGCTGGTAACGGCAAGTGACAAATAGCAGATAGCCTCCGAAATTTCCATTCTTGTCGCAAGTCAGAGCAGGAGGCACAGCGTCTGAGGGGCCGCTTGCCATAGCCGGTATGGTCGCAGTGGGCCCTGCTATTTGTCCCTGCCGTCGTGTGCGCTCCAAATGTAAAAAAGATCAGAAAGGCGGATTTCGTTGAAACGGGTCTATCATTTTGCACGCAGCTGTAGCACACCAGTGATTGCGTCGCCAAAGAAGCCTCGCTTACACTTATTACGGCAAACAGGACTTCAACGTCGTCCTCGACTCGGATGCACCAGTTTCATTTCTCACCTCGACTACTAGTAGTAGTAGTACTACTACGATCTATGTCTCGCATATCGTTCTTTCCTCCGTCCTCCACTGGCATCACCCCTTTCAAGCTCTAGGCTCCGGCTGCCTCACCGTCAATAGGTTATTGAGCGCCTCCCATCGAACAACCCAGATCGGCCTCCAAGCACTGGGTTCTCTTGGACGGACCGTGACACTCTCACTTGAGAACTAGACCTGGTCAAGTGGAGGATGCTATCTACCTGTCTGGAACATAACAAGCCAAATGTATATCATGACTCTGATACTTCCCGTTCCTTCGTTCAGGCCTTCCTTCGCTTTTTGGTCTTTTCGCTTACTTTTATATCCTCCGTTCGGTTCGCCCGTACGGGGCACGTTGGTTTGAATCTCGTCCATCGCATTTTTCCAAGTGTTGTGAGATCTTATTGCTATCATATGGCTCTTTCCATTTCAACCAGCGTCACACTCAAACCGCCGATTTGGAGCTCTCAGGCTTCTGAGCGATCATCCATAAAAAGCTGATACATTTTCACGCGTATACCAAGGTGCATTGCAGTTCACAACGGATAGCAGGTATGTCAAGACTACCCCGACCGCTATCACTGTCTCTCAGGACGCCCGGGTCTTTAGCACGAACAGCCTTTTCATTGGCCAATTCAACGTTAAACCGCAACACTTTCCCCCCAGCCTCGTCATGCATGGCGCTGCGTGGGGGTCCAAAGCCTTTGATCTTGCCTCACAGTCCTTCTGGCCACTCAGATGCGGGCTACGGGGGTGACATACTAGTGAGTCAAAAGGCGTCAGAGCTAGGGGTACTACTTACTAGTGGAATGTATCTCCAGGCATAGGAGTCAGAACAAATTTACGATTCCGAGGGTTTGACGCAGTCGTGACGGTTTGCACGGGACAGACGCATATGTCAACAGGCTGACTCCGGTTGGCTTGACATGCAAAGCCAGAGAGTTACTAAAGCCTTGTGGCACTAACTTGAACGTGTTCTATAAAAGAGATCCTTTGACGAACTCTGATCAACTAGAACTTGCTCCCGATCCTCCCCAAAGCTCACAACGCTCAGTTGGGGCTCCGACAGACTCAGGCTTCACCAGGATGGAGCAAGTTGTGGGAATGCGAAGAATGTGGTAAAACATTCTGTAACACGGCTGGCTGTTCACACACCAAAAGAAAAAAATGTCGCCCTGGTAAACGCTTCTATCAAAGAGCTCCTTTCGGACGCTAGGGACTATTGGAAGGTTGCAAATCCAAAGTATGCGTCAAATTTGAACTCCAATCGAAAGCGCCCACGACTTGGATCAAGCCCCAGCTCTCAGAAGCGCATACTTGCAACAATTGCCGACAGGTAAAGAATCTTTTCCAACCAGCACAGGCTTCGAAAGATTAACTCATTGGCTTTCGTCGCAGGCTGTGTCGACGTTCAGCCAAACTGCCTTTGCCGATCAGGACACCGAAATGCAGGACCTGCCTGATATTGAACCTAGCTCGACATTCGATCCAGAACCTAGCGGCAGTGGCAGCTCGAACACGGTGGCCTACAACTCTGTAGGTGGCTTGATTCCATTTGACATGAGATAGTAATAACGCCATTTTTTGGGAATCGTCTTGCTAGACTCACTCAACAGAAGCGAATTCGTCCGCAGACCCCAATAGCGGCCATTCTCTGAGCCTCCACCCACTGGGGTTGCCTCTCGATTTGAACACTCGTTACACTACGAAGAGGGACAAACTGGGGCTCTTCAAGTGGTTCTTGAGCTCCGAGAAGCCCCTGCCACGATCCAGACCTCAATCCACAACTCATAACGAGCACTGGTACTAGAGAGGGCTCAGACCATCACACACCGTCCCAGGATCAGGTGGCGCAGGACTCTGCCCATGAGCTCCCAGATTTTTAGTCACTCCATCGCAAGCGCGCCATCTTACTATCCTTATCCTAACTGGAGCTCATTTGCCTTGGGAAATTGGTATTGGAGTAAAGGCGTCGTTAATTCGAAGGAGCGGTTTGGAGAGCTCCTCAAAATTCTCTCACATCCGGATTTCAAGCAGGAGGACATCTGCAGTACCAGTTGGGATCGAATCCATCGGATTCTCCCCAACAACATCACATTGCCTTCCATCGCCGCTTCTCCAAGTGACCATCATCCGCTCTTGGTGGACGATACCGGCTTTGGCTGGAGTACCACTGAAGTAAAGCTGGAAGTGCCCTTTCCTAATAGGGGCCAAGGACGACGCGTTAAACTTTCAAAGCAGGCGTACTCCATCATCGTTCAATTGTGTCGGTCATTCAGGAGCAATTTACGGACCCAGAGGAGTTCACCAAACGACACTATCAACCTTACGAACATATGTGGCAGCCCTGTCTTCAGAGGGAGCCCATTCGGATCTATGGGGAGCTATACACATCAAACGAGTTCATTAGGGTGCAAGAGAGGGTTGGGAGGATCTCGCTGAGCAACCCAAGCGATGTAGGGCTGGGAGCGAGTTGTGGTCGCTCTGATGTTCTGGTCTGACGCAACACTGCTGGCCAACTTCGGAACCGCAAAGCTTTGGCCCTGCTACTTGTTCTTCGGGAACGATTCCAAGTACCTGAGGGCAAAGCCTTCCGCCAGCCTGTGTAGCCACATCGCCTATTTCGAGATGGTGAGGTCCTTTCCTCCTTCTGATTGTTGTGACAAGATCCTGACGCTCGATCGTAGCTTCCAGATTCGTTCAAGGACTGGTATTTTTCAGAAAGCAAATTGAAGCCTGATAGCAAAGGTCATGGTCCATCGCAGGACCTTGTGACATATTGCAATCGACAAATGTTCCATAGGCAGTGGGATGCACTCCTCGACGATCAATTAGCGCAGGCTATGGAACATGGAATCCGGATTGTATGCCCCGACAACATCACAAGGCTCTTCTTCCCTTGGATCTTTACGTATTCGGCCAATTATCCAGAGAAGTGCACTACCCTCCAACTGCCAGCAGGTGATAAATAACTAACAAAGCTCCAGAGCTCTCGTTGGTACTATCCGATCGCTTGGCCAAAGACCTTGCCCTCGGTGCCTGACAAAGAAGTGCCAACTGCACCAAATGGGAACACAAGGCAACCTGCGAAGCTTGCAACCTCGAAGTGATGACCTAGCTCGGCAGCAACTGGTGAAGACTGCGATCACAAAGATCGTCGACGAGGGGTACGCTGTGGGTAGCGACCACGTCGAAGACCTTTTTAAAGGAGAGTTCAATGCTTCCAATAGAGGTCAGAATCCATCTCTATCTTGAGGATAGGTGATTAACAAGGTTTTTTGTCTCCAGAACGCATTTTCGAGATTATCTCATTTGGGGTTCGACGTGTTCTCCAGCTTGGTCGTCGATCTTATGCATGAATTCGAACTCGGCATTTGGAAGGCCCTGTTTATTCACCTTATCCGTATTTTGGAGGCTCACGATCGCACAGAAAAATTAACAACCATACATGAGCTAGATTGCAGGTGTGTGGCCAGACTAATGAATGACTTTGTGCTAACCTACCTTGTAGATATCGCCAAATGCCTGCTTTTGGCTCCGACGCGGTTCGTAAGTTCAACTCAAACGCTTCAGAACAGAAGCGTTTGGGTGCTCGAGACTATGAAAACCTGCTTCAGGTGAGATGTTTCCCCTTTGTGGTTCTTGTCATGGTACTCACGTCGCTGTAGTGCGCACTCCCCGCCTTCGATAACCTCCTTCCCGAACCACACAATAGTGTTGTCTGCCATCTCCTTGCCATCTGTGCTGAGTGGCAAGCGCTGGCTAAGCTTCGCCTACATACCGAAGATACGCTGCAACTTCTGGAGTCCACAACGGTGATACTTGCACGCCAGTTCAACATTTTTACAGAAATCACCTGCAGCGCATATCAGACTACTGAGACATCGAAAGAATATACGGCTCGTCTTAGAAGGGTTAATAAGGCTGCGAAAGACGGTGATAGCTCGAATCCTCCACCTGCTGGGCCCGTGGAAGCCCGTCCCTCGAGCTCCGAAGAGATGTTGACGCCCGACCAACCCCCGGCATCCGCAGCACCGATCGGGACCTTGGGACCTCCTCCAAAGACATTTGTGAAAGGGAGGTTGACCAAAACGTTCAACCTGAACACCTACAAGTATCACGCATTGGCTGATTATGCTTCAACAATTCGCTCGTTTGGTACCACTGACTCTTACAGTTCAGAACAGGTGAGTAGCTTACCTTTCGTTCCCTAGTTTAAACAACTGACTCCCGCACTCATGAAGGGCGAGTTAGAACACAAATTCCCTAAATCGTGGTACCTTCGAACCGACAAGAAGACGTACCGACTTCAGCTCGCACGGATTGAGCGGCACAGGGCCAACCTTCGAAAGATCGCCCAGCAAACCCAAACGAAGAGTGCGACTGTCATCCCTTCCGATATGCGGGAGCCAGACAGATTTGATGGAACTCCAAGTTTGTTGCAGTACAGGATTGCCCAATCACAGAGCACATTCAAGTCAACTACCGACTACGTCCCCCAACCAGATAACGGATATGATCCAGCTCTTTTGGTGCGTTTCCAATGAGAATATCATCTGAAGGTTATCTGATCCTTAAACAGAACTTTATTCCAGACTTGCAGAAGCATCTTCTGCCTCGCTTAAAAGAGGTTTTCCAGCGTCGAGACACAAAGACTCATAACCCTACTCTCGATGAGCCTGGGGACTGGACCTTCGTATCTTTACGAAGCAGCCGCATCTACGAGCACAAAACGGTGCACCTCGGCTACACAACCTACGACTGTCGAGAAGAAGAGGACCTTGTTCGTGCATCTGGGTCCAAGAACACTATCATGGTCCTCAATCCATCCTACCCAAACATTGCAGGAGCCCATCCGTTCCTTTACGGCAAAATACAAGGAATCTTTCACGCCAATGTTCTGTACATGAAGGAAGCCAAGGACCCGCGCCCAGAACGAATGTATTTTCTGTGGGTAAGATGGTTTTGCTGGGAGACGAAGAGCGCCAGCTCCTATGGTCTTGATCTTCTGTCATTTCCTCCTGTAACCGACAACGATGCTTTCGGTTTTTTGGATCCATCTGACGTCGTCAGAGGCTGCTATGTTGCCCCTCGATTCTCGGAGGAGAGCCTCCAACTCTATGAAAGTGCGTCTACTATAGCACAGGATTCGGAGGACTTTCCGTCCTACTTCGTAAACCCGTACGTCCGTCCCCATGCTGAAAGCCGTGAGCGCTACTAATTTCATGGATGCATTGGTTGAATATCCGTAACAAAAGTAGACGATCTGAAGGATAGACAGGCCCAGGCTATCTCAGGCTGCATGTTCTGTGCATAAAGGTATAGTGTGTATCGTGACGAGTGCTAGTAGTAGTACAAACCCGATGCTTCAATTATCGATTAAGTTCTTGCCGAGAAACTGGGGAAACGTATTAGGCTCCAGAGAAGATCAATTTATACCGTTTAAACCCCAGAAGATATTTGCCCAGAGCCTGAGGCTGAGTGTCGTACTACTAGGACTAGTATTACTACTACTACTACTACTACTACTACTACTACTACTACTACTACTACTACTACTACTACTCTCAGAGTCCGACAAGCGGTAAAGAGTCGGAGTAGTAGTTTCGATTTGTGCGTCGGAGCTTAAACTAGGCAGGTCCGCTGGTTCGCCTCTCGGCATTCAGACTCCGAAATCATTCCTCAAGCTTCAAACTCCCTTCATGACTCCCACCTCGACGGACGAACTTGAATCCTGCGTCTTCATCCAACTCTGTAGTAGGAAAATAGGATTCACAGTCCTATCTTTGTGGCATCTATTATACTATGCCGAGCTCCGAGGTTACTCTTCCGGTCGATCTCGTCAACCTTCCACTTCCCCCCTCCATAATCTGGTGTTTGGTCTCACGCAAACTATTGACAACCCTCAGGCTATCTCCTCAAAGATACCCTTCATTTTCAACGCATGCCATCTTCTCCCTTGCTCAACACTTGCTTTTGATCGCGCCTCCACACCTCCCAGTCTTCTCCTTGAGGTCGACATCACATATTTTGTATGAATATCACACCGCCCCCACCGTGCAACTGGTTCCAACACGCTGGTAGTGGACGAGGATACAAACGAAGGACTTTCATCCCTCCTCGTGCCCTTAAACTTTGCATCAGATGGTGCACCCTCGAAAGGGTCAAACAAAAGTGCTGATTCAGCGATGGGCACAAGTTATCGCTGTCACAGTCGTACAGGCTGTTCAAGCGGGGGCGGTCGCACCGCTGAAAGCTTTTAGGGGCAGCAGTGGGAGCGGTAGCCCTTCGATGCGACTACTTCTCTGGCCTTGCATTGTGCGGATTGAAACTGGGGGAAACTTCTAGAAGTTGCTAGGAGCATATAACAAATGCGAAAATTCGAGAGGATATACAACATTTGGGTACGTGGTACTCGCCCTTCTTCCATTGTCACCTTCCCCTTTCATCCTCTTGCTACTTCTTGGAAGTTTTTGCTGGATGTATACACTAATCCACGAACCAACTCAGGTTACCCTATGAATATGGCATAGCCCAAGAGAGTGGTGTGGTCCTGGCGCATTCCCTCATCCGATTTACGGGGAAGAAAGCCGCACTATTGATCGTGAAGTCCTGGACTTTCACCGTGATGTGTCGATGAGGGGTGACACGCCGTCCTCATCATCCTCAAACCCATGTCGTCCCCCCGCTACTATCCCATTTGAACATAGAAGCAAAGGAAAGCAGTGACGTCCAGCTGATTTCAGTGGGCTGGATTAGGACGTGATCGGTCGGGGGTACTCTTGGTGATGGTACGGGTCAGGGGCGATTGGTGGGAGGGGTAAGGGGTGGAATGCGCCAAGACCTACCGTACGACGCAGGAAAGGGTTTGGGTTTGGCATTTCAAGTCTGCGGGCTTGCAGTTACTAGGGCTGGTACTCGAACTTTGTTTTCTTAAGCCGTTTATCTCAAACTTATCAGCCTTATTCTTAGCCATATCATGCTATCGCGACCCCCAATCCGGATTCGGTCTCCTAATGCTCGTTTGTGCGTCGCTGCATGGCCTGGTATCTTTCGCTTTCCTGGTGCCTCGTGTCCGATCATGCATGCGTCCCTGAACGCTTAGCTCGCTTTTCCTATTCCGTCGTCTGTCACCATATAGTCCATCATGACCCCGCACCTAGCGTCTCCAGCTCTGCCTGCTATCCTCGATTGACAGGTTTTATGGGGTGAGCACGGTTTTTTCTAAATCCCAACTGTTATATTCATCATAGTTTCAACCCGTTTCAACCTTCAGGGGTCTCAAGTGGTGGACGACGACATGCATGACCAGATTCCAACATCGTGATATGTTTATTCCAAGTCGACTATGCGAATTTCAGGTCTATTTGCTCAGCTTTGCTCCCCCTCCGAACGTGATTACATCGAGGAACTGTGCATCTCAGATTCGCATTTCTCAGGCTCATTCGAGCGTCTTCCAAATATGTCTTCCATCTCACGTCGAGTTTGGTTCCATAGCCTGTCAACGAAGCAAATGCTGAGCCTCCAGCTTTTCGGCAATCAGCATGGTGACCAGGGTATCTTTGGGTAGGTTTTCAAGACCTTTCCGCTCCTGTTCATTGACAGTGAGGGAAGCTACGATTTAGCACACAGTGACCATTCAGCCCATAGCGTCATCGCACGAATTGTGAATCTCACCCTGTAGAAGCCCGGGGAAAGCTGCTCGAGGTACAGTTGTGACGAACTTCGATTTTCTCAATGGATCCATGGCGAATGTTCAAAGCAGACCTTGACATTGGTACGTGAAGGGGGAGCTCTGGTCACCAGTCCGCTAGATCGCAGGTGCGAGGTCACATCACCAAGTTTGGATGGATTATCTGCGGTAAAGGTAGTTTTCAACCACTTGCCGAATGCTCCACGTCTGAATACAGCACTTGGTAAAGCAGCAGGGCGGAATTATCAGGCCTTGTGACAACTAGCACCAGCAGCAGACACACAGTTGTACGAAACGAACTCTGAAAGGTACGCAATCTTTTCTATGGAGCTATAGCTGGGGAGCTTCGGTCAACATGTTTTGATAATTAATACTCTACAGGACAATTTCCATGTCAAGTTCTAACGACAGGTCAAGAATATCCATCGTCAATGCCTGTACCCGATCCGCTGCATATAGCTGGTCCTTCAGGTCTCGAATCTTTTGTCGCATACGCTCAATTCTCCGCTGCTGAGCAAGTATCATCGCATCTTTTGCCCTGATTATCTCCTCCTTGGTCATCTCTCTGTGATTCCGCCGGATGATAGTGACGCTTCTTGACGTTGTGATGTAACCCGACCTTGCAGACGGAGGATTCGACGGTTCCAAGCCACAGTGGCTGGTAGGAACACCCCTCCGTGTACCGTGGTGACCCATTGCAGAGTCGAGGGTCTCGGGGCTGTCCGATTCGGCATGACGGTTGCGATGCTTGTCTACACTCTTGAGACTAGGCGTTTGCGATTCGGATTCCGCCAACTGAAGGCCACCTTCTGAACGAAACGAGCAATGGTCAGTCCACCAGAAATACCACGTCAAGTTTGAACTGTCTAACCTCTTTTTACAGTCATCGAATCCCAGACGATAGGATCACGTCCCTCCTTTCTGTCGGACAGATGAAGGTTCAGCTTTTCAGAGCTTGTGGACATGACAGTTGAGTGTTTGTTTCGGAAGTTGGGAGTTGGTGCTTTGACTACTGCTGAAGGTCCACTTCTTTATAAAGGATAACACTTTCAGGTAGTACCTGAGGTGGTGGTACGGCACTCGAACAGTCAACAGCTCCGCCGCAGGAATTCGGGCCAGGAAGCGATCCTAGAATCCTCACTACGCCCAGGCTTAAGCCGCCGTCTGATTCCTGGACACATAGCGCCCAAAGGGGACAATGGTCATGAATAACGCGGTTGCTAGGAACCTTCAAACCTTGAACAGGCTGGTGTGACTGCGACTGTGACGTAGGTCATACCGACATTCCGAATGTGTCGCCCACAGTCGATTGTTAGTGTTAACAAGCAGGTAGCACTGAAGAGGCGGAATTTTACGGTTGCTCAGATAATTCGGACGAAAGGCGCTCAAGCATATGAAGAAATACCTCAACTGTTACTAGTAAGTGACCTCTTTCTAATGACTAGTGCGCCCCAGTGAATGAAGAAGCCTCAGGTTCAGAACCCACAGCCAACTTACTAGAAGCAGTGAATGAAATCACGCAGCATACTACGGCTGCGTTTCCGTGAGATAAATTCAGGTCTGGGTGAGTCGGAAGTTGATCACAGTCACAATTGTTCGTCGTTGCCTGCGAGCTCCAAGTCTAACATGCGCAGGCAATCGTTCTGGAAGCACGTCCGCTACCGGTCACTATTCGCACGTATTCAAACAACAAGGGCTGGACGCCCATATAACCTGACGGTCACGGTTGGCAAAGGTTGACTAAATTTATCCGACTTGCTCTTCCAACCGCACACGTAACCTTCACAATCCAACCGCTGTTGATCTTATCTGACATAGATTAGATTCGACTCGTTAACTCCGACTCGGATTACTCCGACTCGGACTCTCCTAGATACATTCTAATGAGGCTATGCGACATCTACAGGATTCGTCATTCTTTCGTCTTCACGATTCATACTGACTCATGTGTATTCTTATCACTCATGTGACTACTTACTCAGTCCTTACACAGCTCTATTATTAGTACACTCTTTATGTATATAAGGACTCTCGTAGCTACCTCAATCTCTATCATTTTAACCTACGAACTAAGTCACTGCCTATAGCCTACAAGCTACTCGGTAAGACTCTACTCGCTAGTCGCAGTAGTGTTCTTCAGGTTATGAGCCCTGAAGCTCAGTAGAAGCGCTGTAATGGCTGCATCTACAAACTTGGTTGGCGCTGTAATGGCTGCCTCCATAGACTGCTACAAGTCTGCGCTTAAGTGCTGCGACTATGCATGTCTAACCAAGTGGCTGATAGGTCGAACCTATGCCTTTACTCTGCGCTGTCATGGCAGCAGAAATCTGCGCTGTAATGGCTGCAGAATGGGGCAAAGAATGCGCTATGCTGGCTGCTTCTTTGATTTGTGATATACGTTGCTGACGAACCTTGTTCTGACAGATCTCAACAATCAAACATGTCTTCCAACGCTCTCAACAACGTCCCCATCCTTGATGGTACCAACTATTTGGATTGGGCCATGCGTGCGGAGCAATACCTCCAAATGCAACTGTTATGACCGTCTATCACGCCCCTATCTTTTTCCACTGCTCCAACGGCCACCCTCTTCCCTCGCACCTTCAGCCCGTGATATCGTATCTATTCAGACTCTCATTTGACCTTGCTGCACTCTTTTGATCCCCCTTATCGTCCCTTGACTCCTACTTTTGTTGGTAACACCTTCTTATGCCGCCATCTTTCACTTTCATCGTTACCAACACTTCTTTACATTTCTATCTCTTCTCTACGGTCACTGGATGTGCTGCGCACTGCGGACTGCTTCTTTCTTATCGACTCATACTGACTTGTACCGACTCATACCGACTCATATTGACTCATACTATTATTTATACTCGACGACTATACCTATATAAACCTCTAGCTACTCTTTGTTATTCTTTAGCTAGTTCTCGTCGAATCTACCTGATTTGCCTACTCCTTCTCTCCTCGAACTTCGCTCCAACTCTCTAGTCTGCTTCAAGCATCCTACTTAGTTGTGATATCCGCTTGATCTCCAAACTCCGACACGGAACTACGGCCCTCGCGTCAACTCTTATGAGCTCGCGTACTTGAACCGTAACAGAAGAACTAGCTTCATCAACTACTCTGCCAGTATCGCCCTGGCAGACTACGACGACAAAAGACCAGAACCAAGATTTCTTCAGAAAGCAGTAATCCCGACGACCGGGACGAAGTAGAAGACCTACTCGACGAAACACAGAACCCAGAAGAACCGACGACAGAAGAACCAGCACCAGACAAATCATCATCTGAAGAAGAAGAAGAAACAGACGACGAAGACGACGAAGACGACGACGACGAAGAAGAATCTGACGAAGAAGAATCACCAAGACAGCCTCAACAGGAAGCCAGTACATCACTAGCCGAAGAAGATCAGTTTATGCAAGGAACCCGAAGGCATATCAAAGACACCAACGCACCACTCGCAGGACTATACGACCAACCACCGAAATCAAGAGGAAAACACTCGCCCTGCTACACGAGCCGGCACACCTGAAATACAAGAAGAGGGATCAAAAGATAAACGACGATCGATTACAGAAAACGAAAAAGACATGCCAGCCAAAGCAGAAACGACAGACGACTGCGTCCCAGAGGCCACCCAAGACAATGGAAAAGGAGTCGCTCCCCCCACTCCCTTCGATGGAGACAGAACCAAAGTCGACGCATTTATCAAAGAATGTGCTCTGTACTTCCAAGGACACCCAAAGAAGTTCACCGATGACACGATGAAGACCCTGGCAGCTCTCTCCTATCTCAAAGGAGGAGATGCATTAATATGGAAGGAACAATACCTTGAAGACAAGATGAACAAAGAAACCCACGAAGTAGTAGTCCCCGAGTGGAAGAAATGGGTTGTGGAGTTCAAAACAGCCTTTTCCCAAGAAGATGTAGTCCAAGATGCCCTCAATCGACTCAGCCTTCTCAAACAACGAACCAACCCCATCGAGAAACACAACATCGAATTCAATCTACTCGTTGGACAAGCTAAAGTCAAACCAGAAGAAGAGAAGACAATGCTGATGGAAACATACAAGCGATCTATCAACCAACCATTGCTCCTCAAGATCCTGACAATGGATAATCCTCCCACCGATCTCAAGGGACTCCAAGCAAAAGCTGCGATCTTTGACAAAAACTATCGTCATGCGACGCAGCTCATGTCCATCATCAACCCGGGGAAATATTCCAAGAATGGAGGATCTAACAACTACCAGAAGAGACGCTTCACTAGCCCAGTCTACCATCCTTCTCGATCATCCTCGAACCCCATTGAAATTGGTGCCCTCACTACGCAGCAAGCAGAACAGTACAAACGCCAAGGGCTGTGCTACCACTGCGGACAACATGGTCACATCATCAGGAACTGCCCCAAGAAGCAGAGGAACAACACGAACCAGGGATCTTCTCAACGATACCAGAACACCAACGTCAATGTGAAGAAGACGCCCAGCGAAGTTGCCCAACACATCAGAGCGTTGGTTGCAGATTACAACGAGGAGGAACGCAACGAGATTGAGAAAGAGTGTGCCGAAGCGGGTTTTTGATCAGGAGAACTGCAACGACGTCAGTCTCTCCCTATTTAACTATTCATTCTGCCTTAGTAGCCCGAAAGAAAAATAAAGCCATATTTATCCCTATGAAACTTTCGGGTGAAACGCAAAATGGATCAGTAACCGTCGATGATGAAGGAATGATCGACTGCGGAGCTGGAGGCGTCTTCATCGATACAACATATGCCAAAGACAACAATCTACCCCTGCATCTCCTAGAGAGAGAACTAGAGGTCAACAATGTCGATGGGACGCCGAACAAAGCTGGAACGATCAAATACAAAACGATACTGGACCTCACTATCAACGGACAAACCAGACGAACGACTTTCTATATCACCGGATTAGGAAGACAGAAGATTATACTTGGGCTGCCATGGCTCGAGTACGAGAACCCCGATATTGATTGGAAGAAGAAGACCCTTACTTGGAGATCTTCTCCCCTTCCCCCTGTAACAATGGAAGACGAAGGAGAGGAATATTTCTCAGCAACGAACCCCCTGCCCTTGAACTCTCTCCTCCTCATGGAAGAAATTGAAGACTACTCTGACGACCTGATCATATCCTACATCATCGGAGAAACGTGCGACGAAACCGAAGAAATCTGGATCGAATCGACAATGAGTCACTCTCAGGCATTCGAACAAAAATACAACGAACAAAAGAAGGTCGAAAACATCGCGGAACATGTGCCACCAGAATACCACGAATATCTATCAGTCTTCGATGAAAAGAAGGCTAGCAGACTTCCTGACCACCGAGTTTGGGATCACAAAATTGATTTGAAGGACGGCTTCATTCCCCGATCATCGAAAGTCTATCCCCTCACACCGGAAGAAGATGCTCAAGTCGAGACATTTGTAAAAGAAAACTTGACCAAAGGATACATCCGACCATCAGAATCGCCTCAAGCATCAGGATTCTTCTTTCTTGCGAAGAAGGATAGTGGCAAACGACCATGTCAAGATTATGTCTATCTCAACGATTGGACAGTCAAAAACGCCTATCCACTTCCACTCGTGACTGATCTCATGGACAAACTGAAAGGAGCAAAATACTTCACCAAGTTGGACGTTCTCAAGGGCTATAACAACATCTGAATTCGACCAGGAGATGAATGGAAAGCTGCCTTCAAGACAAAATATGGACTATTCGAACCTCTGGTCATGTTCTTTGGACTTACCAATTCTCCAGCAACATTCCAAACGATGATGGATACCATATTCATCAAACAAGTTGAAGGAGGATACATGGTCATCTATATGGACGACATCCTGATCTTCTCAGACGACAAGAAAAAGCTCGAGCACCACACCAAAGAAGTCCTACAAATTCTCAAAGACAACGATCTCTATGTCAAACCGGAGAAATGCGAATTTGCTCAAGAGAAGATTGCCTATCTTGGTTTCATCATTGAACATAACAAGATCTCCATGGACCCGACTAAAGTCAAAGGAATATTGGACTGGCCAGCACCTAGGACAATGAAGCAAGTACGATCCTTCTTAGGATTCGGAAATTTGTATCGAAAGTTCATCAGAAGCTACTCCGACCTCGCCAGACCACTCAATGCACTCCTTCAGAAGGGGCACCAATTCCAATGGAACGAAGAATGCGACAAGGCCTTTGAAATGCTGAAGAAACGATTCAGTGAAGAACCTGTCCTAATGATGCCAGATCACACCAGGCCATTCCAAATCGAAGCCGATGCATCGAAATATGCTTCAGGTGCGGTTCTAACTCAACTGGATGCCAATGGATCAAGACACCCAGTGGCATATCTGTCAAAGTCGTTCTCCCCTGCCGAACGAAACTACGAGATCTATGACAGGGAACTGTTGGCAATAATCAGAGCCCTGCGAGAATGGAGACATTACATCCAAGGATCGCCCCACACGACGACAATTTACTCTGACCACCTGAACCTAACATATTGGCGATCACCGCAGAAGATCAAACCTCGACAAGCAAGATGGCAACTAGAACTTGCAGAATATGACATCAAACTCGTTCATGTACCCGGCAACAAGATGGTCCAATCTGATGCGCTTTCAAGACGACCAGATCTTTGCCCAGACGAAGAAGAACCCGAAGAAGTCACCATGTTACCAAAAGAGCTCTTCATCAACGCCATCAATCATCAGGATTCCTACATCAATCTGATCGACACCGCGCTTCAAAGTTGGATCTCAAGAACACAAGAACTCGATAATGAAGCGGCAGATGCGTTAAAAGAAATCTTAGGAAAAGGACCACAGGCAATGAAGAAACCACTAGAAGACTGGACACTCGAAGAACACGACAACAACCGGCTGCTGTTCTACAAAGGCAAGAATTATGTACCTCAAGACATAGAACTGCGGAGAGCCATCGTCAAACGATATCATGATGCCATCACAGCAGGACATCCTGGAGAACTTGCAACTTTCAACGCGGTATCAGAGCACTATTATTGGCATGGGATGCGATCCTTCATCAAGGACTACATCAAAGGATGTGCAGAATGTCAACAGTTCAAGATCAACCGCCACCCATCGAAGCCATCACTGATGCCTATCCCTCCCCCTACATCGAACCGACCATTTGCGCAAGTCTCCATCGATTTTCTTACCGATCTACCAGAATCAAATGGATTCAACTCTATTCTATCTGTGGTGGACCACGGCCTTTCGAAGGGGGTAATTTTGATTCCATGCAACAAGACGATCACGGCAGAACAGACAGCTCAACTCTTGATCGACAACCTGTTTTGAAGATATGGACTACCAGACAAAATTATCTCCGATCGAGGACCGCAATTTGCAGCTTCTCTGTTCAAAGAAGTGCTGAGAATCCTTGAAATCGACATCTCTCTGACGACGGCCTTCCATCCCCAAAGCGATGGAACCACAGAACGCTTCAATCAGGAGATCGAAACATGGCTGTCAATCTACTGTATTGGGTTTCCACAAGACTGGTCGCAACATCTATCAATTCTGGAGTTCACCCATAACAACAGGAGACATTCTGATCGACTTCACACTCCATTCGAAATCATCATGGGGTATAGCCCAAAGGCTATCCCAGCGACATTCGACTACACACAATATCCCTTAGCCAAAGACAAGGTGAAGATGATGGAACGTATCAGAAATGAAGCCCTAGCAGCACATACACTAGCCCAACAGCGAATGTCTCAACGAATCAAGTCAACGTTCAAGCCGTTCAAAAAAGGACAACAAGTGTGGCTCGAATCAAAGAACCTGAACCTTGGATACAATAAGAAGATCAAAGCGAAACGAGAAGGACCTTTCAAGATCACAGAAGTACTTGGACCTGTCACCTATCGACTTGACATCCCAGACCATTGGAAGCGTGTCAAGCTACATGATGTCTTCCATGCCAACCTCCTGACACCCTACACTGAAACAGAAGTTCATGGATCAAATGTCACCAGACCACCACCAGAATTAGAACACTACGAGGTGGAACACATCATTCGACATCAAAAGGACAAGAAAGGAAGCTTCAAGTACTTCGTCAAATGGAAAGGCTATCCAGAAGAAGAAGGAACATGGGAAGATGAAGAAAAACCTCCTTGATGGAGCACAGAAGATGGTGGAGCAATACAAGAAAACCAGAATCCGAAAGAAGAAGGCAAGGAATCCTTAAAAGACGGCTGAACGCGATACAACAACACCAGAAATCCAACAACTCTCTACCACTCGAACTCAGAAACAAATTCGCTCTCATATCACTCTCGAAAATGTCCTACTCCATCAAAAACATCACCGCCGCTCAGCTCGCTGCTCTGGAAGCAGCCATGCCAGCCTTTCTCCTCAACCTCACCTATACTCCTAACAACCTCCCTACCATCGCTGAACAAATGAACGAAGAAACCGACGAAGAAATGCCTCCCTTGACCTCAGAAGAAAACAATGACATGGATGAAGCCTGGACTAATGCCAAAAACGAAGACCCCGCCCAAGGCTGGGGATCAACCGATAGGAATGGAGGATGGATGGTTGATGCAGGCGCCCAAGGGTGGGGCTATGTCTGCAAAGACTGGACCAAAGTCGTCAACGAGAACGACATCACCATGCTCGAAGAACCAGAGGACGATGAATCAACCACCATGCCCGAAGCTCAAGAAATCCTCCACCTCCTCCTCACCAACGCCGACTATGGATACCTCAGAGCGGGCATGGATCACGAAGGAAGAAGGACACTCGACTCAATGCAGAAACGCGACGAAGAAATGGAGGACCTCACCACAGTCATACGCCGCCACATGTGGGCCACGCCGCGTGTCTCTGTCACCGTCCAACGCCTGCTCGCCATCAGAGAAAACGCCTGGAACGAATTCATTGGACACTGGGTGGATATCATCTACATGATGGACTATGGAAACTTCAACCTCGACAACGAAATCAAGCACCTGCGACGAACATACAAGGAGATGGGCAGTAAGAGGCGATCCGTTCATGAATGGGTCCTGAACACCTCAGAGGCTGGGTATGGCTATGGAACACCCCTGACCGACTGCTTCAACTGCGGAGGAAGAGGCCATGTCAAAGCAGAATGCGGATTCCCCAAGGCAAAACGCTGCGACCTCAAGCGAAACAAGAAGAAGGGAATCAAGAAGCCTATCATCATCAGCACCCAACAAGCTGAACCCAACCGGTTCGTATCTCAGATGGCCAGGAGGACCGCCCCTCTTCCCTGTCGCGCTGTCTCTAGGGCTTGATTGGGACAATCAAGCTTACGAAGGGGGTAATGTTATGACCGTCTATCACGCCCCTATCTTTTTCCACTGCTCCAACGGCCACCCTCTTCCCTCGCACCTTCATCCCGTGATATCGTATCTATTCAGACTCTCATTTGACCTTGCTGCACTCTTTTGATCCCCCTTATCGTCCCTTGACTCCTACTTTTGTTGGTAACACCTTCTTATGCCGCCATCTTTCACTTTCATCGTTACCAACACTTCTTTACATTTCTATCTCTTCTCTACGGTCACTGGATGTGCTGCGCACTGCGGACTGCTTCTTTCTTATCGACTCATGCTGACTTGTACCGACTCATACCGACTCATATTGACTCATACTATTATTTATACTCGACGACTATACCTATATAAACCTCTAGCTACTCTTTGTTATTCTTTAGCTAGTTCTCGTCGAATCTACCTGATTTGCCTACTCCTTCTCTCCTCGAACTTCGCTCCAACTCTCTAGTCTGCTTCAAGCATCCTAGTTAGTTGTGATATCCGCTTGATCTCCAAACTCCGACACGGAACTACGGCCCTCGCGTCAACTCTTATGAGCTCGCGTACTTGAACCGTAACAGCAACGTCTTTCGGCTTACATCACTGGCACTCGTCCCGCTGCACTTGCATCTGATGCTGAGGCTGACGATATAGAAGTCTGGGAGGAGAAAGTCAAGAAGTGGGACGAAGACGACGACCAGGCTATGGGAGCTCTTCTCCTCCGTTGCAACAAGAATATCTGCGCCCAAGTTCAGGGCAAAGGTACCTTGAAGGAGTTATGGGACGCTCTCAAATTGCTCTATGGTACTCCGAGTCTCGCGACGATCTTCGCTAGCTTCAAACTGGCGATCCAGTTCCGCATTGGAAATGGAGATCCTCGTCCTTCGATCGCCGAGCTCCAGAACCATCTTGGTCAACTTGCTCAGAATGATGTCTCTATTGACGCGTTCATCGAGGCCATGATCTTGATCAGCAGCCTCCCTTCCAAGTACGACAACACCGTCGCTAACCTTCTTAATCTCAAGAAGGATAAGCTCACCTTCGACGTCGTCGTCAAGGCCATCGCGGCCGAGTACGACCGCGTGGCCAACCCGGCTACCCTCAACAAGTTCACTGGCATCAAGAGGAATGGGGGGGAACCCTAACTTCCGCCAGCAGCAACATGGGCAGCAGAAGGATTCCGGCAACTCGAGTAACCACAACTCGGGTTCTTCCCAGTCAAAGGGGAAGAAGCGCGGATCCAAGGGTGGCAACAAGAAGAAGGAGAAGGAAAGGAAGTCGCAAGGTCAACGCTCCCACATGGTCAACGCCGCCTTCTTAGGCGATCATCTCGTCTCTCTCGCTCCTCAGGAGCATGTGCCTCCCCAGGCCAAGGTCTCGGTCCTTTCATTTGTGAAGACTGGACCCTCTATCATCCAACGTCCCGTCGATCTCACTCCATCCACCCATCTCCCTGCTTCGGCTGCCAAAGCCAAAGTAGCTCCGTCCACCAACACCTCGTGCTACCCAGATGTGGAACGCGCCAGGACGAACTGCGGTAAGCTCGATTTACCAAAAACCGCCCGTCACCTCAAAGCATTCGAGGAGGCGGACAAGCGGAAGCGAGCACTTATTGACCGCATCAGTTCCCCCAGGCCCTCCAAACGTCAAAGGTCCCTCGAGCCTTCCGACCAACCTGAGGTGCATGAGACCAGCTCGTCTCTGCACCGACTCCCATCTCCCCCACTGGCACAAGGTGGATCTGGAGAAGGGGTCGACGTTTCCCAACCAACCATGGTGCATCAATCTGGATTGCCCATGGAAGGGGACGGCTCACAAGCATTGGACGGACTCTCTGACACCGATGCCTTGGGGGAAGATGACGACTCCGTCTCCCTCGGCGACGAAGCCGAGCCCCCAGCACTCGAGAGTTTGGACGCAGTCGAAGACTCGCTCTTCGGATCTCCCAAGACAGTCTGGGAGAGGATCCGCGACGGAGAACTGGAGGACCCGCTCCACCCCGACGACGAAGTCTCCGACTGGGGCTCCGACGACGGGATGGGAAGCGAACCTTCAGGTGGTAATGGACCAGATCGCCTTTCAGATGCAAAACCATCCGTCTACCTACCGGACTGGGACGCTCTGAGGACCGGGCACTTTGACGACGATAAGTACGTCCCCTTCGTTTCTATCAGGAAACACTTGGCTAACTCATCGCCTCCACAGCCTCATCAACTAGATATGAATAGCTTGGACGATGTAGTATTTCTAGAGTTTTGCTGTGCAATTAACTCTCTTGTTTCGATCAACGATTCTTCGAACATGTCCAAGTGTAAAGATGCGCACTGCGCTTCCTGTAAGAAATTTGAGACATCCATACATTGGATGATGGACTCTGGGGCATCAATGCACGTTACCCCCTCGAAAGAGGACTTGTTCGATTACAAAATTGTTAAGAACAGTCCATCGGTTAACACCGCTTCCAAAGGTACAACCTTGTCCATAAAAGGAATTGGAAAACTTCGAGTACAGCACACTATCAAAGATGCTGATGGTAACAATCGAGACGTGGTATCTATCATCGAACCAGTCTATCACATCCCCAATCTATCGACTCGATTGTTCTCTACGGGAACTTTCTTGAGTCAACCCAATACTACTCTTTGGGGCGATTCCCTATCTATGGGTATCAACGACTCTGATGGGAGAAATCTCATTAATGGTCATCCACTTCATCCGGACGACACGATCTATTGGGTGTCTGTAAAGAACTCTGATGGATCGCCGATGCAAGTGCAAAAGGTCTCTGGACCGCCTGTTGATTACGAGGTCATGCATAAGCGCTTTGGTCATCCATCGCGGGAAGTGCTCAAACGAGCCAAAAAGCATACCACGAACTTCCCACCTATGGTGGAAATTCCCAAACATGAACCTTTGTGCCGCGGTTGCGCGCAAGGGAAGATGTCGCTTGAGCCATTCCCGGCTTCAAGCAAGAGTGCGAAGCGCAGATTCCAGAAGATCCATTCGGATCTGAAAGAATTCTCTGTCGAGTCATACCACAAATTCAAACACTTCATCTCATTCTTTGATGACTGCACAAGTCGTGCGTCATGCGTCTGTCTCCGAACCAAAGCCGGGTCCGTACAAGCAATCAAGGACTTCGTCGCTATGGTGGAAACCCAATATGGAGAAAAGATCGAAGAATGGCAGGTGGATGGTGGTGGAGAATTCATCAACGATGAACTGAAAAGTTTCTTCAAATCGAAAGGAATCAAGCTATCTATTAGCGCTCCGTATATGCATCAGCAGAACGGACGTGCTGAGCGCTTCAATCGCACTATCATGGAGAAGGCTGAGTCAATGCGTCACGACGCTTGCCTGTCTCCATCGTGGTGGGAATTTTCCATTCTATATGCTGTTTACGTGTATAACCGGACCCCTATGAGGCGTCTTGGTTGGATTACTCCACACGAAGCTGTAGAAGGAGAAGCTCCAGACGTCTCTAAATTGAGAGTCTTCGGATGCGGTGCCTGGGTGTATATTCCTAAGGAACAACGATCTAACAAGCTCCTTCCACGATCGGAGTATATGATCTTCCTAGGATTCCCAGAAGGCATGAAGGCGTATCTATTCATGAGATCGCCAAGGAATGTTCTATTCAAAGCGACTACCACTCGCTTTGATGAACTTCACTTCCCAAGGTGTCCTGACGCCAAACCACCTCAAGACCAACCACGAGTTGAAGACTACCCACCTTCCTCGTTTGGCAATGATGGACCTCCATCTGAATCTGGAGATGATGATGACGACGAAGATTTCCTTCCTCGTCCATCCCCAAACTCCCAAACCCCTAAAAGAGGTAGCGGTCCTGATCGTGACGATGATCGGAACGTTGGTGAACCACCAGCCGACCAGCACCCGCCGAACCCTGCACCGGGAAATCCTCCAGGTGAAGCACCTAGGAGATCTGCGCGGGATCGGACCCAAACCAAGCCTCAGCCTGGCGATGTCTATGGAAATAAAACTCCGACAGAAAAGCATCAGACGGATCGGAGAAAAGCACTTGATAAAGATGACAGACGGCCATCTGGATCTAATCAAGGTGCTGAAAGCAGAGAAAAAGGTGTTCCCGCGCCAATACCTGCTACTCCAGTGTCCGAAAGTGACTCTGATTCGACTTTTGACATACCTGAGGACTTAGAACGCTTAGCGCGTGAAGGGGGAGTTAACTTTATGCATTTCCTGCTTTCAAAAGCGGTTTTGCCTCCAGTTCCTTCTGTCGATAGCGCTCCACGCGAGTGGACATTTAAAGACATCTTGCAGATGCCACTGCAGGAGAAGAAAGGATGGATTGATGCTTGCAAAGATGAGTTAAAGGCACTCTCTGAACGCGAAGTATTCGAAATGGTCGATCTTCCTAAAGGTCGTAAAGCGATTACCAATCGCTGGGTATTCGACGTCAAATCTGACGGTCGTAAACACGCCCGACTTGTTGCCAAGGGTTTCCAAGAAATCGAAGGCATTGACTACAATGAGATTTTCTCACCGGTGGTTCGCTTCGAATCAGTCCGAACCATGTTAGCCATCACGGCTCTCAAGGATTGGCATATCACCGGAGTCGATGTCAAGACTGCATTCCTCTATGGGAAACTAGATGAGGAGATCTATATGCGTCAACCCGAAGGCTTTGTCATCAAGGGCAAAGAGCACAAGGTGTACCGGCTCCTTCGTGCTATCTATGGTCTGAAGCAAGCGTCCCGTGCATGGTACATGGAACTTGCAAAGTCGATGAAGATTCTTGGCTTCAAACGACTATCGACCGATACCGGGATCTTCATCCTTCAGGATGGACATGGTGGCTTTGTCATCATGATTGCCTACGTCGATGATCTCATCTTTGCAGGTCCTAACAAGAGACTTGTTAATGCCAAGAAAGAGGTGTTCAAGCTCAAGTGGGAATGTCGAGACTTCGAAAATCCAACCGAGTTCTTATGAATGAGGATCAGACGTGACGGACAAAATATCTGTCTGGACCAATCTGCCTATCTTGGCACAGTCCTGGAACATTTTGATATGATGGATTGCCGACCGGCACCTACACCTATGGTCGAGGGATATAGGCCTCTTGAACATACTGGACCTGTCGATACGAAACGACGCCACTACTTCCAGTCGATCATTGGATCTCTGCTCTACTTGATGCTGGGCACTCGTCCAGATATCGCCTACGCCGTTGTTAAGCTGTCTCAATTTGCAGCTAATCCTTCCGAGGAACACATCAGCAAGGCAAAGTACATATGCAGATATCTCCGAGGAACTATGGACTACGCTCTGGTTCTTGATGGCGCATCTCAAAATGGATTGATCGCCTACTCGGACTCTGATCACGCCGCAGATCTGGTGAAACACCGATCCACTACTGGAAACATGGTGATGTTGGCAAGCGCTAGCATTAGCTGGATTTCACACGCTCAAAAGACTGTCGCCAATTCCTCCACCGAAGCCGAATATATGGCTGTGTCTGACTGTAGTCGACAGGTGATGTGGTTCAAGCACATGTTCAAAGAGCTGGGCATGCCGATCATCGTACCAATCCCTATCTGTTCCGACAACAATGGTGCTATCTTCATCAGCAACAATCCTATTCAGGAACGTCGCATGAAACATATCGATGTCAAGTTTCACTACATCCGTGAACTCATCGAGAATGGAGACATCGAAGTCGTGCGAGTCGATACAAACAACAACATCGCCGACATCTTCACCAAACCGTTGGGACGAGTGAAGTTTGAACACTTCAGGGGATTACTAGGACTAGAGTTCTACTCGTCTTAGTCCAATGGGTACACTCATTAGGAGATGCACTCATTGAGGGGGAGTGTTGATCTTATCTGACATAGATTAGATTCGACTCGTTAACTCCGACTCGGACTCTCCTAGATACATTCTAATGAGGCTATGCGACATCTACAGGATTCGTCATTCTTTCGTCTTCACAATTCATACTGACTCATGTGTATTCTTATCACTCATGTGACTACTTACTCAGTCCTTACACAGCTCTATTATTAGTACACTCTTTATGTATATAAGGACTCTCGTAGCTACCTCAATCTCTATCGTTTTAACCTACGAACTAAGTCACTGCCTATAGCCTACAAGCTACTCGGTAAGACTCTACTCGCTAGTCGCAGTAGTGTTCTTCAACCGCCACCATGTTGTCGACATACGATACCCCTCTGCAGCTTACTACCTCCAACAGTGAGCTTGCCGTCCTTGCAGGCCCCCACGCTGAGGCTCAAACTACTGCGCACCATCTTCCTATTTTTATTCCCGCAAACAGTGAGTGCGCCAGCCCCTGCCATTTTACGTGCATGTTTGACGTGGTTTGCACATTCTATCTAGCTATGACGGAGAAGGGCAGCCAAGACATGGCAGCATTCAAATTCTTTTCCGAACTGATGAACGGTCATGAATTTGTGAATCCGACGCTCCTACACTTAGAAGATGTGATTACCTTGCCTCCACAAGAGCTTCGATCGGCTCGTCTTCCACCTTCGCCGTGTCCGACTATTGATGCATCCAGTGACTTCAATCATGAAACGCAAACGATGGAACTCCATAGGACCGTTCTAGACCAACAGGGTCAGATCGAGGAGCTCCAACGGCAGATCACTCGTTCTGACCAACGATGCACCTACTACCGCGAAAAGGCTGCTACATTCAAGGCGCTCTATTCTCAGCAGCGGGGGTTGGCCGAGCAGATAATGGCATCCCTTGTTCATATTCGTCTTAATACTAGGAAGCAGGAGATTGCGTCTAGGCAAACCACTCCATCTTCGTCTTAGTTCGTGGCTTTTCCGTCAAAAAGGGATACCATAAACTAATGCTCTGCCCTTAGACGGAAACGGTGCCCGTTCTATGTTTGATAGTTCGGCTTACGCGCAACCAGGGCTTCAGGGACCTCGGTCCCACACTTGTACTACCAGCACCTACCACCCTTTGTCAGAAACCCAACAAGCTCCGTCGCTTGGGGAGTCGCGGTTCTAATGATAAAATTGCATTTTTTTCATCCGCAGTTCGTGCTCAATCCGATTATCGTGCAGTTGGAGATTTCTCAAAGTTGAAACTACGCTACGTGTCGTGCTGAGCACAATTTCAAGCTGCAAGTTATTCAAGCTTTCCATCATCTTGAGCGTCTGTCACGGTACGTACGTACCAGGTGTGGCCCTTTTCACTTTTCCGTATATGCTCGATATCTGCACCGTCCGACGCAACCGTGACGTGACCGTCCTCGCCGGTGACTGTGCTCGCTGCGGCTTCGCACTCATGGAACGGCGCAGTCTCAGTGTTGTCGCTGGTGCGGCCAGGCGTTGTCTCAACTAAAGGCCCAGAACTTATAATGCCATCGACCGTGACGGAAGTATTGGTAGTGTTGAATGGTCATAGTGTAAGGTACGGCAGAGGAAGAGCATATGTCGGGTTTCTTCTGATACACGGTAGAGAATCGGCTGGCGTTGACCAAATTCCTTGCCAACGATAGGGGATGAGAAAGCGTTCATCATATGTCTATATGTGAAGTAAGGATAGAGCCATTTGTTTCATCTTGCTGGCTGGTGACGAAGAATTAGGCGGGAAATAACATTTCCGCTACGCAAAGCAAAACATGAGACAGAGAGCGTCATGATGCCTCGAATTTGGGCAAGGGTAACAATTTCATCACATACTTCTGGTTCTTGACAAAGGATGGGAGGAGGACCATCATATCCTCATTGCGCGACAAGGCTCTAACTGGAATTTATCATTTTTCGATTGAATGACAAAAGATTTAGCATCCTGGAGGCACTTGAGCTTAGATAGTCAACGGCTGGCGTCCTTCCAGTTTAAAGTAAACGATGCCCGCCCGCTGTCGTAATGAGCCGAATAGAAAATTTCATACAATTGATGCAAATTGAAGCAAATCATGGCACTGTATTGTAATGACGTGCCGTCTTCAGCTATTATTGCGAAAGTAGAGCAAGAGATACACTCGCTAAACACAATAACGCGACGCTGACCTGTAGCTATCCTCCTCTTTCACCCTGACGAACACAGACAAACCATGATACCATTTGACAATTTGATGCCGATGTGATCATTTTCGTCTACCAAAAGCGTCGCCTTGACTCCGCTCCTGATGTCCGCCTGTCCGGATCGGCGACGTTGGAGAACTCACCTCCACTGGCTTCACTGTGCTAACGAACCTCGCTGATTGTAACCTTCCATCTCTTCAGAGCGAGCTCGCGGCACTTGCGCTGTCAGACCCGTGGCATGAAGCGAACTACTTCTCAGAAGGACAGTCCATAACTGGGGGTGTTTCTGTAGACAAGGTTACTTGGCTGCCGCCATCCGAGTACGTTTCACTACCATCTTGTAAGGCTGATTGAAGTTAACAAGGAGCTAGGACTATAAAAGATATCAAATACCGCTGCCATGCCCCGCAAGGGGCCATTCTCGCAGCGGGATCACCTGCGCAACTGCATACGTTGACACGCGACAGGAATCGTCTTCTGCGTGATTGGCTCTGTAAACATGGTATGGACCTTGTGCAGTTGCTCGACCCAGGCCGAACCGAACCTCTCTACATTGTGACCGGCAAGGTTACCTCGTCCTCGTGGGCTACTGCGACCTATTCGGAGCCTTTGATAGCGCCAAACGATGCGCTCGTGCTCACTCGTTTCTTTCGCGGTTTACCACCATACCGTTGGACGGAGCCTGGGAACGCCCGGAACTGGTCGAAGTCCAGCTCAAATGTAAACCCTCAGGGAGAAAGGGCAAGCGATCAATGCCTTTTTCTTCGGGGCTTCCTAGTTACACCGTCACCAAAACGCAGCCGCCAGGCAGGGCATGCTTTGAAAACCAATGACAGTCACCCTAATACCAGTGGAAGCAATACGAATTTGGACACCATAGGCAGAACTTCAGGACAAGTCGGCAGTTCGAACTCAACCTGCCCTTCTCAGCTTTCAGGCCGGAGCGGGGTATCGCGGGAAGTGTCAATGGGTGTCAATGGGGACAGTTTGGAGCAAGATGATGTCCTAGTCGAAGAGATTCCGTCCACATCGTCGGTGGTGGGTTTTGCATTTATGATTGATCCTCGGCCACGAAATACATATTAACCAGAACACTGCAGGACTTCTATCCCTCTCACCGAATCAACCAACGACTCCTCGAGTTGGTGAGTGCGATTGAAGTTCCCGCTTTGAAACATCTTCATTCCACCTCATCTTGTAATAGACCGATGCCGACCTGGCAATTACGCACGATGATGACTGGAGATTCAAGCTTAAAGCTCTTAACCATCTTTCGGCTTTGGGCTTGGGGAAGACATGCCAACATGTGTGTCAGCCAACACAGGGCTGGCTGTCATAGGCGGTCATTCCGTCAAAAACCTGCCTCCGGCCACTAAGACCTCTTCAGGAGGCAAGCAGGAGGAAGGTGAACCAGGGATCTTTCAAAGCTTCGATGAGTTGCGGAGCACTGTTAGCCCCAGTGCTGCCAGAAGTAACCTCACACCAGATGACTACGATAGTAATGTAGATGCGAGCAAAGAGCTGCAACGCGCTTCGCTCCTGGTGAAGACTTCTGGAGCAGATGCAACAGCAAAATCCCAACTGCGTACGCACCTTGCATTATTTCCTCGGCCGCCGTTCAATTCTCTCCAGGTATGCCGTCGGAAAGCAGAGCCGATACCAATGCGCAAAATCAACCTCCATCCATAGCGCCGGTTGTAAACGCAGATGCTGGACCATCTTCGCCATCCCAAGCTTTCCCCCGTTCGATGCCGTTGCCGGCTCTCGACATTCTAGCTCGGACCCAGGTTGAACATGTTAGGGGACCACCTTCTGTCGTTGGGTCTCAACACAGTCATCATCTTCGAGAGACCAGCAAGGTGCCGCTTGCTGTCCTATCTGCATTCGAATCGGTTCCCGACCATCGCAAAATCCACATCGAAATTCTGGGTATGGCTACACCATGGACAGGGCGGTGGCTTTTTAATCAGCAGGAATACTGGTTGTTGTTAAAGCCGGACAACGATTTGAAGATATTGTGGGGCTTCGGAAACCGTGAGTTGTCCAAGTTCCGGGTGAAGTTCGTCGCTCACTGATACAGCACAGTTGGTGTGGGCAAGACGGTCCTCGCGTGCGGCTCTCCTTGCTCGTTATAACTGAACTTATGTGTACTGACTTGAGCTACTAGATCTATTGCCATCAAAGACCTCGAAGCTCGTGCAGAACGTCATGAAACCCCAATCTGCGTCTGCTACATCTATTTTCGACACAGCGATGATTCCAGAACCACAGTTCGCGACGTGCTGGAGATCCTGGTCAAGCAAACTATAGAGAAGCACCCAAACTGCCTTCCCTATGTTGATATGCTCTATGCTCGTCACATGCACGAACAGACGCGGCCAACGAAAGAAGAGCTTCTGCAAGTGCTGCGGAGCTTCACAGAACTGATGTCTCTGACGATCTACGTTCTGGAAGCACTTAATGAAGCGCCCGTCAAGATTCAATCCGATCTTGTGACACAGCTTACTTCGCTCAATGCCAAGCTCTTCATCACCTCTCGACCATTGGAGACGGTAATGACTAACTTTCCTTACGCACGTCGCTTTGCTATTGTTGCCCAACCCACGGACCTCGATCTCTATATCGCAAACGAGATCGCTGTCAGCTCTAAACTTGGCGAAATCATGAAAAAGACAGGCAAGACATGGCGGGAGGGGGCTTTGTATTCGATGAGGCAGAAGTGCAATGGATCGTGGGTGACCTGCATCATTTTCGACACCATGAAAGCTGACCCTTTCAGGTTTCTGTACGCATCACTTCATTTGGAAGCATTAAAAGAGTGCACTAGCATTCGCGAAGTGAAGGAAACGCTCAAAGATTTCCCCCCTACAATTGAAGACATCTGCCTCCAAAAGTGGAATCGCGCGGTGAACGTAGCTTGGTGGGGGGACAGTGCCTATATTGCGAAATACGTGCTGTTATGGGTTCTGACTGCCTCTCGTCCCCTGACGGAGGAGGAGCTCCAGCATGCCGTCCGATGCGATTTGCGTGCTTCAGGCTCTTATGGACTTGTCTCGGAAAGTGGACTCGTTGATACCTGTCACGGGTTGATACGGGCTGAGAAGGAGAGTAGGCTTATCCGTCTTTCTCGTGAGTTCGCCCTGGTTTATCCAACCGCCCATAGTCCTAATTGCATGCTACAAGACTACGCGGCCAAAGACACTTTGCAGGGCTGTCTTCTCGATACGTTCCCTCATCCTCAATGCTGGCTTGCCGAAACCTGCATAGCGCACCTCTCCAGCTGTGGCTTTCAACGCACACAACTGAAATCCACCGAGGAACTCGAGTCGACTCTTCGGGGGGATCCCTTCCTCGCGTATGCTTATGACGCATGGGCATTCCACAGTCGTGAATCAATGGACGCCACGTCCTTTCGCGGTCGACTGGCAGAGTTTGTGGCAGGTTGCCATGCATTCCCTGTGGCAATCGGTGATGGTCGACAGTTTGAGGTCCTTGGGCCACTCCATGTTGCCGTCTTCTTCGATCTCCCGATCACTCTCGCAGGGTCCAATGCAGCCTACAACCCAAACATTCAGACTCGAAACAACGGTTTAGCGCCCTTGAGCCTGGCGTGTCACGCAGGATCTACGAGAGCAGCCGACGAGCTTCTGGGCCTACCTCGCGTCCTTGTTAATCAACCATCCAACGATGGTTGTACACCTTTGCATTGGGCGTCGTGGCGCGGCCACAAAGAAGTTGTCAAGGAGCTCCTTGTCCGTCCAGAGATTCAGGTCAATCCGATGAATAAAGCAGGGCAGACACCACTGACGTTGGCCTCGCGGAATGGTTGCACAGGCATCGTCCAGCTTCTCCTCGCCCATCCCAAAACCGATGTCAATATAAAGGATGGCGCCGGACGGACGGCTGTGATGCTGGCTTCAGAGAATGGTCACGCAGGTACCATCGAGCTGTTCCTCGCCCACCCCCACACCTTCATCAACAAGGCGGACGGCTCTGGACGTACGCCTTTGATGTTGGCTTCGCAGAACGGTTACGCAAGCACCGTTCAGCTTCTGCTCGCCCTTCCCCACATCAACGTTGATAAGGTGGACGGCTCTGGAAGGACAGCGTTGACGTTGGCTTCAGACAATGGTCGCACGAGCACAATCAAACTTTTACTTGCCTACCGCCCACCCGCCGCTCACACATCACGATCACGGTGCTCATAAGTGATGGAAATGTGCGTCAACCTTCTACCAAGATACCTGCTGGGTTCAGGATCCAAAGAGGCAAGTAGGGTGGGGGTTCCTCGCTGCCCACAGTTTCGGATTATCGGGGTGGTATGGTATGATCGCTCGTGAATCATAATGAAATATGACTACTTAAAACTTGATAACTTCTCTTCTTCTAAAACCTTCGACCTTACATATCTGTTGGTTTAAAGCAAAGAGACTGTCGGTTGTCCTGGTCGAGTAGATTGCTAGGTTCACGCATGCGTTTGACTGCGCCTGGACGGCTCAAACCCCTTTGTTGTCATTCATCTCACGTTCGCCTCACATGTTCAGTGCCATTCAGCCCAAATCAAGAATGACCATTGAATAAATCCAAAGTGATGTGTCGCAAATTTAAAACTCCAGATTTGCACGTTCCGCCTAACACTCTGGCCCTGGCGGGGAACAATATGGTCTCGAGCTAGGCCCGTAACCGCTCTCTCGCTGCGCGAGGTGTAGCGGGCTCCGACTCAGTGACAGTCAAGCATCGAGCGTTGCCATGAATGGCTCCGGGAAGCGTTCAACTTGCAGGTAGCTCACGAAGCAAGTGTAAGAAACCTTCTATCCAATCCCAAATTGAAGTATGGACTTTTGCGCTGCCATTCACAAAAGACGTGGGCCAAGATTGTGACACTGATGTATTGGAACAACCCTTTGGATATCCAGTAAGTATGGATTATCCTTGACTCGAAAATACTTCTTGATCCACCTCCTTCTATCAAAGACCTGCCTTCACTCGGTCCTGTGTTAAATTAGGCGCCCATTTCCCGTATGTAGGAGGCGGTGTCGTCGATCCTGATAACAAATCAGGACGGGTGATAGCGATCAACCCAGAGGAAGAACTTGACCACCATGGCTGAGGACGGTGGCACTACCGACCGCGAGAATGCTCTTTTACGAAGCTGGCCAACTGCGACGCCAGCACCCATTCCTGCTTCCACCGTTGGACTGTTCCAGGGCAGTTCTGGTAACGCTCTTAACAACTCCACAGCGAACGCAGCCAATCGAGACATCTGGAACGTGGGCAACGTGCATTTCCACCTCCCTCCATCGCATGTCGGACAGGGTCTCTCCTCCCTTCTACAACCCTTGACAATGTTTTCTTACATTTTCTCAACATTTACCGGGTTGATTCCGCGCACGGCTGTGACTGTGGGTTCCCCGCAAGAAAGAGTACCTGATACAACGACGCCTTCGGATCCCCCCGCCGCAACACCAGGCCTCGCCACAGCCCTTCCAGATCCGACTGTTTCAGACGCTGAGAGCGGCGATGCACAAGCCACAGAAAACATACAAATAGAATCTGGTGACTTTCACATTGTAAGTTACCTCGCCGTGATGCTACCCGCTCGCCATACTCGTTTACTGATTGACCTACTCTAGACGTGGGTGGATGACCTCGATCTTGAGGGACAGCACCAAGCACTTTCAGGGACTACGTCTGCAGAAGAAATATACGTCAGGAACCTCTATCCCACCACCCACGGGTATCCCTGTGCCAATCCATGTACCCTGGGGCGACCTGTCCGAATTGGAGACGTTGGGGAACTCACTTCCCATGGCTTCAGAGCGCTTAAGCACCTCTCAGACTGTCAAATACCATCTCTTCAGAGTCAATTGCCGTTGTTTGGTCTATCCGATCCACTGCACGATTCAGAGTATCTCTGTGAGGGTGACTCCATCACCGGCGGCATTGCCGGTTGGGAAACTGGCTTTGTCCCTGGGAGCGAGTATGTAGTGCGCCTTTTTGATTGATGAGGCCAGATTAACTTACCGAATGCTTGTAGGACCATCCGAAGTATTGAATATCGCTGTCAAGCCTTTGAGGGAGCTATCCTCGCAGCGACATCCCCTGCCCAACTCCACACGGTGGACAGCGACAACTTGAGACAACTCCGGCTTTGGCTTTGCAAGCACGGCATAGATCTAGTCCATCTCCTTTCCCCTGGTCAATGCGAACCTCTATTCATTGTCACTGGCATTGTAACCTCGTCCTCTTGGGCCACTGCAACCTATCCTCGGCTGATGGAGGCGTCCCACGGCCCCGACTCGCTTGTTCTTTCTCGTCTTTCCCAGGAATTGCCACAAAGATACCGCTGGACCCGAACTTCGAGGCAAGCTACCACGCGATCGAAGGCAAGCCCCAGCGGGATAAACTCCCAAGGAGAAAGAATCAAAGATCAATGCCTGTTTCTTCGCGGGTTCCTCATCACGCCGTCGCCACAGCATGTGAAACACCAGAGGCAACACGCATTGAGACACAAAGATACAAAGCCCATGCGGGACCGGGGCCTAGATGGGAGCCGTCCGGACGTGGTCGGCACTCAAAACGACCGTGGGGAGGCTAGCTCAGAGAACATCAATCCCTCGTCCTCGGGCTATCAGAGCAGCGCACCCCAGGACAGGGCCGATGAGGGTGCGAGTCAGGATCAACTGTTAGTCGAAGAGTTCCCGTCGTCGTGTTCGGTGGTGGGTTTCCAGTTGCGGCTGATCCTCAACCACGCAACGTATGCTAACCAAAATACCACAGGACTTCTATCCGTCCCACCAAATCAACAAACGGCTCCTCGAGCTGGTGAGCCCCATTGGTCCATCATAAACCATCTTCATTCAGCATTTTCTTGTAGACCAACGCCGACCTCGCCATTACACACGACGATGATTGGAGATTCAGACTCGATGCTCTTCGCCATCCTTCCACTCTGAGTTTGCCGGAAGATTTCAAGACATCTGTCTCTGAAGTTCGAGCCAGACATCCAAACAAATACCTACCTCAGGGCGATCAGCCTTCTATGGTGGGCAAGCACGAGGAGAGTCGAAATAGTGAAGATGTATCATCTACTGTCCGCCGACTGATTGACCCTCGGCCCTCGGAAGCCCTCATCCACGGGCTGGAAAGCGTGCGGGTTGAAGGTGGAAACATCACCCAAGTCGGGAGAGATGTGGTTCGCCACCACCCTTTTGGGATTACAGAAAGCTCGGTTGAGATTCCGTCCTTTCTCCAGCGCATACCCAATTTTCGAGATATTCAGATCGCCACTTTGGGAAAGGCCACAGCAGGAACAGGGGATTGGATATATGTATGGACAGAATTTTGTATCTGGTTAGCGGCAGATGGTCACATACGAATCTTGTGGGGATCGGGAATACGTGGGTGCCGTCTCTCTCTGTCTTTTTGCCATATGCATTCTCTCGCTTGAGCTGATCATGATTCCCTACAGCTGGTGCCGGAAAGACCGTCTTAGCGTGCGTTCTCCGCGCTTCCGTTGCACTTTGTTGACATTGATTCCGTTTCAAAAAGGTCCATCGTGATTAATGCACTCGAAACCCGGGCAAGGGCATCGGTGTCACCCATCTGCGTTTGCTATGTGTACTTCCGTTATAGAGACCATTCTACGGCTACAGTTCAGACATTTTTGGAGGTCCTCGTCAGACAGATCATTGAGCAACACCCCAGCTGTCTCGCCTTCGTCGACGAATTATATGCAAGGCATGTCCGCGAGGAGACGAGCCCATCCGGCCGGGAACTCCTTGGATTATTGCGAAGGTGTGCAGAGATGTTTATGGCGAACTTCTACATTCTCGAAGCACTCGACGAGGCACCCATCGCGATCCAGCGTGACCTCGTGGAGGAGCTTGCGTCGCTCAACGTCAAGCTCTTTATCACCTCCCGACCAATGGAGGACCTGGAGGGGCACTTTCCTGATGTGCATGCCTTTCCGATCGCTGCACGCGAACAGGACCTTGATCTGTACATTGCAGACAAGATCTCTCACAGCCCTGAGCTTCGCGCCCTTTTGGAAAATGAAGATTCAACGCGGGAGGCGATAGCGTCTTTGATAAAGCATAAATGCGGGGGGATGTGAGCAATTCCCCATTCTTCTCTAATGACACGATTTTTGACGTTCTCCAGGTTTCTCCATGCTTCACTCCAGATAGAAGCGCTAAAGAACTGCGTCAACATCCATCAAGTGATGCAAAAACTCGAGCAGTTTCCTGCTAGAATTGAGGATGTCTATATGCAAACGTGGGACCGCATACTTGGCCAACATCCAAGCGGGGTGCTTCTGGCTCAAAATGTGCTGTCATGGCTCGTCACTGCGTCGAGACCCATGACGGTGGAGGAACTTAGGCACGCCCTCGCAAGTTGTCCTGATACGGGCAAGTTTGACTCCCAGCGACTCGTTGCAGAGACCACGCTCGTCCGCCTTTGTCAGGGGCTGGTGACTGTCGAGAGGGAGAGCAGGCTAGTTCGCCTTATCCGTGAGTCCATCCTTGCCATCCCTCTGCCGTTGCTAACTACCTGTTAATAGACTACACGGCGAACTCTATATTGCAGCAACTCATTCTCGAAGTCTTTCCTCATCCACATTCCCACCTTGCCAAAGTCTGTATCGTACGCCTCACCAGCTGCGGATTTGGGCACGCGGCAATCAACTCCGCAGAGGAGCTTGCATCGGCCCTGCTGCAGGAACCTCTCCTGGCGTATGCCTACGATTCATGGGCATTCCACAGTCGTGAATCGATGGCTGTCACGCCCTTTCGCCCTCGATTGGCAGGATTTGTGGTCGGTTGCCATGCGTTTCCTGTGGCAATCGGTGAGGGTCGGCAGTTTGAGGTCCTGGGACCCCTTCACGTTGTCGCCTTCTTCAATTTCCCCATGTCTCTTATAGGGATCGACGCCGCGCAAGACCCAGACATTCCGACTAGGAATATGGGTTTGTCGCCCTTAAACCTGGCGTGCCAAGTGGGGTCGACAAGAGCAGCGGAGGAGCTCCTTGACCTGCCTCGCATCCTCGTCACCAGTTTAGACATTGATGGGTATGCGCCCTTGCACTGGGCATCGTGGCATGGCAGCGAAACAGTCGTCAAGAAATTGCTTGTCCGTCCAGAGATTGAGATCAATCCGGTGAATAACGCGGGGCAGACGCCCCTTATGTTGGCTGCACTGAATGGTCACACAAGCACCGTAAAGCTTCTCCTAGCCCGTTCCCAAACTGACGTCAACGTGGCGGATGGCTCCGGAAAGACAGCTGGGATGCTGGCTTCAGAGAATGGCCACACGGACATTGTCGAGCTCCTCCTTGATCATCCAAAGATTCAGGTCAACCTGATGGATAAACATGGAGAGACCGCTTTGATCTCAGCGTCAAAGAAAGGCCACACCAGCTCTGTCAGGCTACTCCTGTCCCATCCCGAATCCGGCATTAACCTCGTGAATACTGCGAGAGAGACGGCTCTTATGTTTGCTTCGCAGAATGGTCACGCAGGCACGGTCGCGCTTTTCCTCGCTCACCCCAACGTCAATGTCAACCTTGCAGACCGCTGGGGCCACACAGCTTTGATTTTGGCAGCAAGTTATGGTCGCGACGATGTTGTCAAGCTTCTCTTAGCTCACCCTGGAATCGAGGTGAACCTAAAGGGGCCCAACGGACGATCAGCCTTGTTCATAGCAACGCTTCATGGCCACGAAGAGATTGTTAAGCTCTTCCTGGCATTTCCTGGGATTCAAGTTGGACCCGACATGTTCTTTGCTGCAAGCGCTCGTGGACATGCAAACATAGCTCATCTCCTTAAGACCGTTATCTCTGACAATCATGATGGCATGTTTTAACTACAAAATAGAACGAAGAGAATTGCATAAAGTCCATTGGGGTACACTTTGTCCAGATCCACAGCACCTAAGAGGACAGCAAGCGGACTAATTGATATTTCATTTGCTATTTTAGTATTGAGTAATGACAAAGAAACTCTTGGAGGAGAATCGGCACTCTTGAAGAGTTAAAAGAAAGTGGTCTGAATGCTGAATGCCGCGCGATCGACGATGAAACCCCACATTCCCTCCCCAATTAATTTGGCGGGATTCTCCAAATATCCTCTTCAAATCTCCACAAACGCCGCCAACTCGGCACCCTCCACAACAGGATGGTCTGTGGTCTAGCTAATCGGCAGCTAGAGCCTCCTGTGACCACTCATACATGACCCCTTCTACTCCAGACGTCCCAAAAACTCGTCCTCGACATCCCACACCCACTTGGCCTGTCCAATGCCACAATGGCGATTCCACCACTAGGGAAGAAGACAGGACTCGCCACTTCACCTTCCCCTACCGCACGATTGGAGACGGTGATGGTTCCGCCCTCTGGGCATCTCTTTGGGTGTGAGACCAGAGGCCTGGGGTGTTTAGAGGCCTAGGTAGCTGAGGCGTTCAAGCTTGGAGGCGATGATGGTGGGGATCTAACTGCGTAGTGGAAAGCAGTCATGCATTTCGTGATGTCGATAGAGCTAGACCTTCTATTCGTGCTTGTTAGACTCGATATGCGAATTGGAGTGCATGAACGGACACACTCAAAGTGAGGAATCTCGAGACCCTTCTCCATCGCCTTCTACATGTTGCGTCATGTCCTTCCCAGCTCAACGACAACAGTCTACTGTTCCGTCGATCCGGAGGCTGGCAGGTGGACTGGTGGCCCGGTTCTCGTAGCGGAGGTATTCTTCGCGATCTCCAAGTAGGCCTCGACGTCGCTCTTCTCAATCCTGCCATTCGTGTCGTTTCCAGAGCCCAAAGCGCTCAAATCCATCAACACCATTGCCTTTGCGAAATACCACACTCTGGGTGTAGCGAGCGCATCAATGTTGGAAGTGGTAAGAAATAGCGTTGTCGTCTGGTCCTGCTTCAACAGTAGCTCGGACTGTGCCTCTAGCGCCGCGGTAAGCAGGTCTTTGGACCATATGATTGCTACCCCACTTCGATTTGGTCGTGAATCCAAAGGTTGGCCAGGAGTTGGGTTCAGAGGGTCAAGTGGATAAAACTTTCTTGTCGCCCGACTGGCTGCAGGTGCCGCAGCTCTGAGCCGCAGCTTGACTGCAGAAACGTATCGTGCCATCGCCAAGTCTCGACTGTAGAGGTCATTTCGACGCTTCGAATTGCACTTTGATTCCACAGTAGGAGGTCGAAATCTGAGATATGTGCTACCGGGACAGCCGCCCTGTAAGAGCAAGTTCCAGCCACCAACACCGCATTCATGAACGAGATGACCTACCATTTGATAATTTCGCATTCTGTTATATCCTCGCCAATGTCAGCAAGGTTGAAGGCCTTTCCACCCCTGACCTTGGGACTGTTGCACGCAAACGCATCTGTACGGTGTGGTGTCAGCAAAATGAGATAGAAAGCATTCGCTAGCAACACTTTGCCACGCATAGTCCCCGACCGAGAGTTCGGTGATAGCGAAGCCGCTGTTTTTCTTCCTTATAATCCTGCCGGAACTCGAAGTCGAAGAGGAACCATGGTTCAATGTATGCCCTGTCAATGAATTCGCCTCCTCCACAACCACTCAGTTCCAATATCTTTTTGTTCATTGAGCAATATAACTCAAGAGTTATAAGGACTGAAACCGCACAACAGCAAACAGTTCACTGCTGTTTGCCATGGTGGCGCAATATCCGTATAGGGTGTGGCTGTGACGCGACGGATCAAACCAATCATCCACGACCGCATCCATTGCTTCCGAGTTATCCCTTCTTGTTGGCAACACCTCAGCATGCTCAAGCCTCCAAACCATTACTCGCCGTTGATTGTGGCCCCAAACACGCGTATTTGAACTAGAAGCATATGTCACAAGAGATCAGCCACCTCAGTGCGACACCTTCCGCCCGACACGCTGCCATTCTTCCCAAAGTCACAGTCACATCGCCAAGTGGTGACGCCCCTAATCTCTGGCCGGTCGATCGACTTCAGGTTGGGTGTTGAGACAAGCGCCCATGCTTCGTGGGAGGCGGAGATTGAACGTATCGATGAAGGATAGTTCCGTCATTTCTCAGGTAGGAGTGCCACCGCCAACGACCGCCACTATGGCTGACATTGTGCCCAGCCCAATACTGGATCAACGATCCCATGCAGAGCCAGTTTCCCCTTCTGTTTTACAGCGACCTGCCCTCTCAGTGTCGACGCCAGTGCTTACGGATCCTAGTAATCCCCAAGCCACTTCCCCGACGAGCTCGACTTTGTTCACAAGCGGTGATGGTCATACCCTCAACAATCCCGACATCCGGATGGCAAATCGGGACGCAAACACGTATTATATCTACAACTTCTCACTGTCAACGCTATACACTGCAAGCGGGTACCATACCCCAAGCCTAGCGGTGACGGGACAACCTCCAGCTGCGCAAAGTGTTGCTACAACGCATCTCCCAAATATGGTCGAACCTACACATTCAACGCGCCCACCCAATCCTCCCCGGCCCCCAACACAGAGCCTGGCCGCAGATCTCTCAGATCTCAGTGGTCCAGCCTCTGACGCGGCTCACAACTTGCGAGCATCTAAAACTATCAACGAAGCCTCCTCCGAAGATACATGTGCGGAAGGGATACGAGTGGAGACTGGCAGATTTGAGATGGTGAGCAAGTCGTGAACCCAGACCGATCAGCGTCACTGACCCATTTGCACTAGACGTATAGGAATGGCCATGGCCTTAGAGGACGGCACCAAGCACTCGCCGGGACTACTACGTCTGCAGAAGAAATCTACACGAGAAACCTCTTTGCAACCACCCATGGGTATCCCTGTGCCAATCCATGTCCCATGGGACCTCCCATTCGGATAGGAGATATCGGCAAACTCAGTCCCCATGGTTTCGGAGCGATTGCGAATCTCGACAAGTGTCCACTACCATCCCTTCAGAGCGAATTACCGTCTCTCTATCTATCCGACCTATGGCATGATTCAGAATGTCTCCGGGAAGGAGAATCGATCACCGGCGGCGTCTACGGCTGGGAAACTACCTTTGTACCTGGAAGCGGGTATGTGGTGTGTCAATGGGAACGGACTAGAACTGATCAACATCTCTGGCAGAACCATTCAAAGCATTGAATACCGCTGTCAGGCATCTGAGGGAGCCATCTTTGCAGCCACTTCCCCTGCCCAACTCCATACGCTGCAGCCCCAGAACCTAGGCCACCTCCGTCTTTGGCTTTGCAAACATGGCATGGACCTATTCCACGTCCTCGGTCTTGATCGACATGACCCGCTGTTCATCGTGACTGGCTTGATGACTTCATCCTCTTGGGCCACTGCAGCCTATCCTCAGGCAAGAGAAGCGTCCCAAGACCACGGCTCACTCGTCCTTTCTCGTGTCCCGGAGGACCTGCCTCAAAACTACTACTGGACCCGAACCGCGAGGCAAGCTACCGTACGAGCCAAGGCGAGTCCCAGCGGGGTAGACTCTGAGGGCAAAAGGATCAAAGATCAATGCTTGTTCCTTCGTGGGTTTCTGATCACGCCAAAGGACGCGAGCTACCAAGCGCGGCATGGGTTGGAACCCAACACACTGGAGGACTTTTATCCCTCGCATCAAATTAACAAACGCCTCCTCGAGTTGGTACGTCCGATTGAGGCTCCCATCTTCCGCGTCTTGAACTCATCCTTCCTGGTAGACCGACGCTGACCTGGCAATTACGCACGATGATGATTGGAGATTTGGTTCTCGCCATCCTTCAATGCCACACGTGCAGCAAGACGCCACAGCAGCTGCGTCAGGAAGCGCAATGCCGCCTGCCGGAGACAGAGAATCCGCCAAACACCTCCATCGGGACGATCAGCCTTCCTGGATGGGCGAGCAGCAGGAAAGTCCATCGAGCCTCATTCGAAACTTTCCCGACGTCAAGAGCACTGGCAGTGGTGACGTTGCCAGCAAAGACGGAACAGTACACCATCGCGGGGAGACGTCGGGCGCAAGTAAAGGACCGCAACGCCGTCCTAGTCTGTCAGCGCGGGCAAAGAAGGATATCAGGGCAGGTGAAACCACAAAACCGCGGCGTATGCAAGATCGTTTAACGTCCCTAGGTCATCGCCGATCATCAAAGTCTTGTCAGAGGGCGTCGCAAGAAACCGCTTTTCGCTACAGGTCAGGATCACCTACCAACACTCGTTCCGAAGCTTTACCACCCTCCAAATCTCTCACTCAGGACCTCCAGACTGGTCGAGAAGACCCCGACGCGGCCTGGGGTGATGTGCACGATCACCGCTGTGCGTCCCCATTGGAGATTGATTATACCGACATCTTGTGGGTCTTTGAATCAGTTCCCGACTATCAAAACCTCCAGATCGAAGTTTTGGGCAAGGCAGCGTCGAGGACAGGACAGTGGCTTCTCAAGTGGGAAAAGTACTCATTGTGGTTGGAGCCCAACGGAGACTTGAAGGTGTTGTGGGGTTTTGGAAACCGTGAGTTTGTTCAAGTGTCCAGCCAAAGCGCAGTGCTCACCGATCGTACTTACAGTTGGTGCGGGCAAAACGGTCCTTACGTGCGTCTTTCATCAACCGACATGATTTATTGAATGCATGCTGACCCTGAACCTCTAGATCGATCGTCATTCAAGACCTCGAAGATCGCCCAGAAGCTCCTGAGGGCCCATTCTGCGTCTGTTACATCTACTTTCGGAACAGCGTCGATCCCGCAACCGAAGTTTGCGATTTGCTGGAGATCCTAGTCAAGCAGACTGTGGAGAATCACCGGAGTTGCCTTCGCCTGGCTTACCAGCTCTATACTCGTCACATATATGAACAGACGCGACCGACAGAAGTAGAGCTTCTGCAACTGCTGCAGGGCTTTACAGAACGGATGGCTGCTACCTTTTACGTTCTGGAGGCTCTGAACGAAGCCCCCGTCCAACTTCAGTTCGACCTTGTGACGAAGCTCGCGTCGCTCAACGTCAAGCTCTTCATAACCTCTCGACCACTGGAGACACCTCGCGTTCATTTACCGGATGCACTTCGCTTTTCGATTGCTGCCCAAGACCAGGACCTTGACCTCTTGATTGCGCACGCGATCGATCAGAGTCCCAAACTTTGCAGCCTTGTGGAACAAGAGGGAGAAAAGTGGCGGGAGGAGATTGCGTCGTCAATCAAACAGAAGTGCGAGGGAATGTAGGTGGTTCAATGGTTTTGTCCGATGACGCAGCCGCTAACTTTCTTCAGGTTTCTATACGCTTCACTCCAGTTGGAAGCATTGCGAGAGTGCTCGAGCGCCGATGAAGTGAAGAATACGCTCGAGCAGGCTCCTGTACAGATCGGGGAGGTTTATCTCCAAACATGGAAACGCGTACTTGACCAGAAACCAAGCCATATTTCTCTGGCGAAGGCGGTGCTATCATGGGTTCTGACTGCATCGCGGCTGATGACGGTGGAAGAACTGCAACATGCCATCGCAGCTTCTCCTGGGGCGCACGAGCTCGCAGATGGGGATACACTCATCGGCCTTTGCCAAGGGCTGGTAACCGTCGATGAAAGGGCCAAACTCGTTCGTATTGTTCGTAAGTCCAGCCTTGCTCTTTAGTTTGCGGTTGCTAATGGTATGCCTCTAGACCACAGCGCCCGAGACACGTTGGAGAGGCTCATTCTCGAGGACTTTCCCCACCCCCATGCCCACCTTGCTGAGGTCTGCCTCATCCACCTCACTAGCTGCGGATTCAAGTGCACAAATGTTGACTCTACCGAGGGCCTTCTGTCAATCCTCCAGAAGGATCCTCTCCTGGCATATGCCTACGACGCATGGGCATTCCACAGCCATAAATCAATGGATGACCCATCCCTTTTCAATCGGTTGGCAGAGTTTGTGGCAGGGTGCCATGGGTTCCCTGTGATAGTTGGAGAGCAGTTTGATGTGCTGAGCCCCCTCCACGTCGCCGCCTTCTTCGATCTCCCACTAGGCCTCGCAGGGTCCAATCCAACCCGTAACGCAGATATCCTAACTAGGAATACTGGTTCGACGCCGTTGAGCCTGGCATGTCGCAAAGGATCTACGAATGCAGCTGAAGAGCTTCTTCGCCTACCTCTCACGCACGCCGGTGGGCTAGGCAATCCGGTCGGGCGTTTCGCTCTAGGTGTCATGGCCTTGTTGCGAAAGAGACGTCGAGAAGCCTCTATCCACTCCGGTACACACGTCAATTTGGTGAACACAGCAGGACAGACTCCCCTAATGCTGGCTTCGCGGAATGGTCGCACAGACATCGTCAAGCTTCTCCTCGCTCATCCTCACACGGCCATCAACTTGCCCGATCGCTGTGGTCATACTGCCCTGATTTGGGCGGCATCCTTTGGTCATGAAGCGATTGTCAAGCTGCTCTTGGCACATCCCGAGATTGAGGTGAACTTAAAAGCCGTGAATGGGCGGTCAGCTTTGTTCTTTGCATCACTTGAAGGCCACGACAGAATCGTCAAGCTCTTACTGGCATATCCTGGGACTCAGGTTGGGTCGGACATGTTCTTTGCTGCGAGCGCCCGGGGACGTCTCAGCACAGCCCGGCTCCTTCAGACTGTTCTCTCTACCAGACATATTATTAACAAGCCTAGGTACAAGGTAGAATAGCTGTGGTTAAATTGCAAGTGAAACACCATACACAAATGGCTTTAGTCTCCCTTATCCACGAAAGGCCGAATCATGGGAAATCTTGAACGGCAGGATTGCCCAAGGGCTTGCTGAAACATGATGAAAAGCCATGTCAAGAACCAGGAGCAATGCAGAAGGAATGTTAATTCATTTAATAGTACGATGAGATCGACCAACGACAAAGCAGACTTTTGCGGGAGAAGTGGAATTCTACAAGCGTCAAAGAGGATGCTCTAAAACTGAACACTTGGGTCGACCACGGAAAGTCGCATCTACACCCCCGTCCCAATCAACTTGGCAGGCTTCTCCACATAACTCCTCCAAGTCTCTACAAACGCAGCCAATTCTGCACCTTCCACAACACGATGGTCGGCACTCCAGCTGATAGGCAACTTGAGCCTCCTCTGGCCTCTCATGCCTGTGCTGGCTACTTCAGCCGTTCCCCAAAACTCATCCTCGACATCCCACACCCACTTGGCTCGTCCAATCGCCACGATGGCGATACCACCACCAGGCACAAGGACAGGACTCGCCACTTCGCCCTTTCCTACAGCACCAACGTTGGAGACGGTGATGGTTCCGCCCTTTTTGGGCATCTCTTTGGGTGTGAGACCAGAGGGCGTTTGGCGGCCTAGGTAGCTGAGGTGTTTGAGCTTGGAGGCGATGGAGAAGACAGAGTGGGTGTTGGTGCCGAGGATGGTGGGCGTGTAGAGGCCAGTTGGGTGGACAAGGCGAGTGCAATGTCGGAGGTTGGGCGAATGGTCATGGTTGGCTTTGTTCCAGCTGGGGAGTTGGGCGTGATGGATCCCCGGAGAAGAGGCCATTCCATCATGCTCATCGCCAGTGTCTTGAGGAGGAAGGGCAGATAGGTGAGTTTGGTATATTTGCCGCTTTCTGGGATATCGGTGGGTTGAGGGGCAGGGAAGAGGGCGTTGGGGTTGACGAGCATGCCTCGTGCGCTTCGTTCGGCTTGTTCTTGAGGGAGGAAGTGGGTCGGGATGGACGCATTCAGTGCTGGAAGGAGGTTGTGCAGTTCCGTGATATCGAGCGATGTGGAATATCTGTTCGTGTTGGTTAGAATAGACGGGCAACTGAAAGTCCGACGACACGCACCCAAAGTGAGGAATCTCGAGACTCTTCTCCATTGCCTTCCACATGTTGTATCGAGTTCTGCCTAGCTCGACCACCGTCTCTTGGCCGGTTGCTGTAGACGCTTGCGTGTTGCTGCTACCGCTCGCAGTGGAAGCATCCTTTGCCTTCTGCAGGTAAGCCTCAACGTCACTCTTCTCAATTCTCCCATCTCTACCGCTGCCCGAGCCCAACACGCTCAAGTCCATCAGCCCCATTTCCTTGGCGAAATACCGCACTTGAGGTGTAGCGAGGATGTCGGTGCTGGAAGTGGTCAGGAACGGTGTCATAGTTTGGTCCTGTTTCAACAGTAGCTCTTGCTGAGCCTCCAGTGGCGCGCTGAGCAGGTCTTTGGAGCGTATAATCGAGGGGTTGGCTGCACCACTTCGCTTCGGTCTTGCACCGAGAGACTTGCCAGGATTGGGATTCGAAGGGTCGAGTGGGTGAAGCTTCCTCGTCGCCTGACTGGCAGCAGGGGATGTAGGTTCAGGACCGGAGCCTGCTTGCAGAGAAGAATCGTGTGTCGCTGCTGGGGGAGGAGTCGCGGACCCTGCGTCTGCTGAAGCTTCCTCCGAGTCGACTTCGATAACGCATAGCCCTCCTCCCACTTTCGCAATTTCTCCTTCCTGGACGAGCAAAGCCTTGACTACACCATCGAAGGGTGAGGTGATTTCGACGCTGGCTTTGTCGGATTGGACTTCACAAAGCGGATCGAAGGCTGAGATCCGTGCTCCCGGGGTAATTGACCTGTACGAGCAAGTTCTAGGGACCTGAACTACATTCGCGAACGGGGGGGCTTACCACTTGATGATTTCACATTCTGTAATCCCCTCCCCGATATCTGCAAGGTTGAAGGTTTTCGCAGCGCTTGACCTGGAAACGGTTGTGTGCAAACCGCGTCGCGTCAAGGGCATCCGTAGGCGGTGTGGCCTCGGCAATGAAGATAGAAAGCGAGCATTTGCTGGTGAAGCTATATCAGCCAAAGGTAGTCGTGACCGTGCACTCGAGGACAACGGCACCGTCGCCGTCGTTCGTCGAACACATCCCACCGGAACTCGGATTCTGAGAGGCGCCATGGTTCAATCTATGCCCTAGATTCTCTTTTTTACAATGATTCAGTTCCAATATCTTTCTATTCACTGCCCTGTGCAACTCACAACGTATAAGGTCCGCAGACGCGCAAAGACGACGAATAGTTCAAGTTCAAAGGTTGGTCGAGTGACGTTGATCCATTATTTATGGCAGCGGTTCCGAGATCCGGGATCACCAAGGCCAGGATCTTGTCATAGGGGTAATTGAGCGGTTGGCAGTGGCTGACGCCAACCGTCCCGCACGTCGAGAGTACAATTTCGGTTCCTGAGCATAGCGCTGAGTGCGGATGGAACTTGGAACTTCAACTAGCACACTGTTATTGTGGAGAGTACACAAGCCAAACCAAGCGGTTCTTCCTTGCCAGATACAGCGCGTTAATTATTACATGATCATCCAGAGAAGCTTGTCGTTGCAGACAGACAACTAATAGTCCTGCAGTATTTCTACCTATGAAGGCAAGACCCCCTGTGCGTGAGCTGTCACGGTCACCTCTATACCAGGGCATGCCAGCCACGCTCGATTGTCCATATAGTCTTTTCAGCGAGATGAAATAAATATCGATGAGAAGCTAAGATATGTAGTATCTCCGAGCGCCCAAATCAAAAACCGAAGAGCCTTTTCATGCGTTCGCCTACCGGCAGAGGCCCAATTTTCGTCTCCATGATTTGCCTTTTGGCGAACGCTATCCCCATTAACAGTGCCCTTTCGCCAGCATCATTGAAAGTACCGTCCTTGACCTCTCTCTCCAGCTCCTCCATTACCTCGAGGCAATTGCGCAATTCCCTGCTCGGCCCACTACTCCGTGGGGGGCATCTCAAGTCGAAAAGCCCCGTTTCAATCTTTGTAATAAGTCTTCTTTCCTCATTTTCTCGTGCAAAAAACCCCTTGATTAAGTGCCGGACGATGAGCGATTCACCGCCAGGTCTCTGAATCCGCCCAGACTGTGTCCTTGGATGGTCCTGGCGAGGGTCACGTAGCATGGTTACCTCCTCTGGATATGCCGTGACTACATTCTTGTCCGAACCTTGATGGCAAAGCAAATTGTCCATCGCGGTCAGCTCCAACCCTGTCGGTCCAAACCTCCTGTGGTACGTAAGGTCAGCGAGATAGACGGTACCAATGACGGGTGCATGGCTTTCGATTCAAAGTTTTAGTAAGCGAGTAGCCAGAGAAAAGAGGACATACACTCGCTCTATTGGCCAACTCGAGATCCATTGGAAGCTTCTGACCTCGGTATCGTCGAGTCTGGGTATCTCAATCAAGATCAACCCACGATTCCGCAACGCTTTGGCAGATCCGCTCGATATTTTGCACTGGTGCCAGGTTAGTTCAAGGGCAGACGAATCCATAGTATGGTCAACGGGGACACGGCTGTCTTCAGCGTAGTTGTGGATGAACTATGCGATGACAGCAAGCGGCTGGTTATGGAAAGACATAGTGGTGCTCACCGAGCTCTTGGCCGCTCCTGTCAATGTTGGCCACATAACCCTGCAATGTGCAAGACGCCAAACTCTCCTGGCGGGTACCAAAGCTTACAAAATGACAATATTAGATGGCTTTCCGATAACTGATACTCTCCATCAGGGGGGGCGCACACTGGTGACATAGTCCCGACACCTACTATTCGCGGTGGGATGAAGAAGTGGCCACACTCATGGGGAAACCAATCTGAATCATATGGTGTCCACCCGAGTATCCTGAAGCTGTCGGAAGGAGCTTTGGTCAGGGGCTGAGGCTTTTCAACCAGGAGAGAGCTTCGGAAGGGGGTATCTTGAGGTCGTTGAAAAGGGGGTTGATTGAGGGTGTCCTGAGGTTCTTGGAGAGAGCTTTGGTGGGGGGCATCCTCAGGCTGTTGGAGAGAGGCTTGGTCGGGGGTATTATCGAAGGCTTTATCTCGGGTTCGACCTCGAATTTGATGCGTCGAAACAGCTTTGCCATCTTCGCATCGCTTGCCCAAAGTTCGTCGTCAATGTCGGTTTCGTTGTCGTCGGTGGATAGCCGAACATCCCCTTGGTCCAGCGATTCAAGGGTCTCTGACACATCGTGCCACACTCTGCTCGCTATGTCTTCTTGAGAGACGGCCTCTGGCTGGCTTGAGGAGCCGCCGTTTCGGACTCTACTGAAGGATTGATTTGTTTCTCTATCCACACGAATGAGCGTCGTCTGGTGGCCAAAAAAGGCACTCTTTAGAGACTTCTTTTCTTCATCAAGTTCTTCCGCCTTTGCTTCGACGGGTATGGAAGTGCAAGCGTTGAACTTCGTTCCGCAATGGTGGCTATTGGTATGAGTTATATCTCCTAAATCGATCATCAGACGCCTGCAACTTACCATGTTAGCCATCCATTGTCATTCTTCTCATTGCCGTCATGGTGACTCGCTTCGCATCGAGGCATGCGTTGACCGACACCTCGAGCCTCGAGAATGTGATCGTGGTTTCGAACACTCAGCATTGGTCAAAACGCTGAACAATGTCTTGTTCGCTGACGGTGGCATCCGTTGCGGATTCATCAAGCTGGTATTGCCTGTTAGCGATGAAGCGGCTCGCTGCAGTGCCATCGCAAGCCATCCCGACTGCCAGGTGAATATGCTTGGGGGAAACATGAGTACTACTTCTATATATTTGAATGAGAAGGGCTAACCTCGAACGTTTCGACGAAGCGGCATGGGATAGCCCAAGGTTTCCCATGGAGTGGCTCCAAGACAACTTGAATGACCTCTTCAATCACGATTTGAAGAAGCATCGAGATTGGGCCTGACTCGAGGAAATCATAAAAGCCTTCTTTGGTGAACTTTGGATCCGTCGTGAGGAATTGACTACTGGCCCACCAGAAGCTAGATAAATGTTCGCCACTTTAGCCTGAGGTGAACCTTCAAAGAGTGTGTGAAACCCACGAAAGCAGGCATCGCAGCCACCCTTCACCTCTTTCAAGAGACTCCAACGTATCGTTCCTATTTCTTCAGGCTCGTGTCCCGTCCGCCATTCGTGGATAACGCTGTGAGCATATTGAATCCGAGGAAGTGCGAAGTTCGTCGCAAAGAGCCGACTCGACACTTCAAGGTTGACAGTTGACAGTTTCCAGCATGCTTGCTGAGATACGTATCGCAGGAACAAGGGATTCCAAAGTTTGTCTTGGAAGAGGTGTGATCTACTGGGTGCGAAGGGTAAGCATGACCAACCGTCAGTCTCCTGTGGATTAAGCGCCCACCCGCCCAACCAATCAGAAATGCGCCAAGCCACTTCATCAAAATCACAACACAAGCAAATGGCCCGTGCGTCATCAAACCGTATATATACCTTCCCCCAGCCAGATTCGTTCCTCATCTCTTGTGCTCGGGCATGTGCTGTCGCCAGTGAGGTTTCTACCGAGGCACAGCCTTTTGCTGATTGCAAATTACACATCCGAACCCGTCTGTTGACTTCGGTCTTCAGCAATTTTGGAAAAACTTTCATTCTTCGAGTTTACTTTCGATAAGACCCGGGATGGCTTCAGTTGAGGCTTGAGGTCTGAGGGGAGGAACGAGGAGGACTAGATAGATTAGCACTGTCGCGAATACATCTACTTTCCGCGAACATTCTATTTGAGTTGTGAGAGAGAATCAACTCGGTTGCTTTCCATCCATCTACAATAGCTACACTTTCTTGGACAAGATCCAGCTGATGAGTGCGTGTCGAAGACAATTCAATGTATTTGTTGGCCTTCTTTCAGATTACAACGGCAAGCACCCACGAGGTGGGCGGGCAAGGAGTCTCAATTGAATGCATCACAATTTCTTCAGACCAAGGGCGCCAGCTGCGACAGCTCCAACACCACCAACCACCTGAGCAGCCGGGGCAACCATTGTCGCTCCGGCAGCCTGTAAGGCACTAAAGACTCCCCCAGTCGTAGCACCCCACACCGCAGACTGCACTGCAGCAGCAAGCGAGCCTGCCCGACCAACATAGTCAGTTGGGATGAATCAAAATGCAATTCGAGAGGTGGGGTGAACTTACCGGCTGCAACACCACCAGCCGTGAACCCAACGGCGCCCAATGCTCCCACAGCGACAGCAGGGGCGAGAAGGGCACCTCCTGTAATAATGGCGGCTCCAGAGAGCGCTCTTGCAGCATTGGTGAGCATTGCCATCGTTGATGTCAAGCAGATGATAAGGATTTGGAAGAGCAGAACCTCGAAAGAGAGTTAAAGGGCGTTAAGATTGTAGAAATCGCTGTTCGTGAACCGCGTTGGCGAAGTGCGTGAGGAGCGAGCTCTGGTGAAAAGAACGGAAGAGAGAGAGGTTCGATTTATAAGAGAGGTGAAACGAGGTTTGAGCTCCGCTCACATCTTCGTTGACCGGGCGTCGCCCACAAAGCCCTCAGATGACTCAACGGTGGGTGGCTATAACGGGTCTCATGACCTTTGGTTAAGCGCTGAATGCAAGGAAGACACGCTCCAAGCCAAATATGACATGCAGCGCTGTGGATCATTGTAAAAGCAGTTAATATTCCGAGGCATTTTTGCCTTGGTTTACGTTACGCGTCGGGTTTTTCTAACCTCTTTTTTGGTGCATGCCGATGCCGGCATCGAGAACGGTGTTAGCCGTTTTTCGTTTCCCACGCAGTCATTCAATCATTTAAGCCACTGTCTGTATATAAATTGGCGTATACAGTATCTGAATGCAACCAGTGACATGGAGGATTCGTAACATACATACATTTTCCCGGTTATATTGTATCAAGTCACTTCGTGTTCATAATATATGCATGGACTGTCTCTTCGTTGCTGAACTTTACCCGAGGCGCGCGGATCATTGTTTGTACTGTAAACAAGTCGCGTCGCGCCTTTGGCGCCAATGAAGAAGGCAATTACCCCTTTTCCACCTTGCACTTGTTCCATGAAGTGTTATTGCCGTATTCACAACCTCTTCACATCAAGCAAGCTATTCATAGAGGATCCGTAGAATACATACTTTCCCCCAGTGATATTGTATCAGGTCACTTCGTGTTCGTAATATATGCATGGACTGTTTCCAGAAAGTGCCGGGTTCGGATATTCCGCCTCCGCTCACCAACGAGGCGGAATCGTCCTGAGGCGGACTGAGCCAAAACGGTTTGTGTAGCTATTACTTGAGCCCCAGGCAGCTCAGGAACGTTCCTCGATGTGAAAAACCAAGACATTTTGTGAGGGAGTGCACAGCGAGCCAAATGCCTCCGAGTTGGCCTTCGAGGTTCCCGGATGTAATTGATGTTATGCTGAGCGCTTTGAGTTGTTCGACCATGAAAGCTGGCTGCAACGACTCAACCCTGGAGCTTCGGTGGATCGAGGTGTGCGAAGGTTGAATCTGTGAGTCTCCCTCGTTTGACGAAGCCATCGCTCCTAATGAACAGAATCATTCCCTTTCCAATATGTGTCTCTGAATCTTGACGAAGTCGAGCAGGCTTCGAGCGAGATGCCGGGCGTCTCGTGCGCCCACTGACAACTGACTGGAACACTTGGCATGCCTCCCACTCCCTATTCTGACGCTCCTCTTACACAGAGGTAACTCAGCCTTGAGGTGAGAACCATATACCCTTGGATCTCTCAAGCCTAGGTCTAATCATCCCACATGCAGCTGCACGCCATCGAGTAATGTAACCGGCTTTACTTCTTTCATCTCCCTGTCCCACTGCCATCATCACGAGTCTTATTTCTCCGTGACGAAGGATTGTCACTCTAACTCAAGCTCACTCCTCGGAAACCGATTGGTCGTTCGGACAGCTTTGGGTTTTTCTCGGCATCATCTGCGGTCCACCCCCTTCCACGCGCCAATAAGAGCCCATTCTCTCCCTGAGCTTGGCGTCCAGCCCTCTTCTTGATCCCTCTGCACTCGTGTAACGGCGATTGGTTTCTTGGCACCTGGAGAGACTCCTAATCCGCATCCCTCATAGCGCTCGATCGAGGCTAACGCGAGTTCTAAATATTTGCGAGATTCCAACCTGTTTCTCCAAGCTGGAGGTGCTCCAGCATCTTCGTACTTGCGGCCTGTCCCCTGTTGTGCTTAGACGATTCACCTGCGACCTAACCTCTTTTTTTTTATCTTGTCAAGTAGTAACTCGCTTCAACCCTTTGAGCCAGACCTTTGCATCTCTTTCCGCTCACCCTTTTACCTTTGCGGCGACATAGTGTTTCTAAGACGAAACCGTAGTCACCCTATGTACAAAATACGCAGACGATCTCTGATCGCCACCCGCAAGTCTCGTGAGTATCCTTAGACGCTTTCTATCCACCCCTCCCACTCATCAGGCCGATCGAATATCCAAGGGCTTAATCTGCGATGTCATAGCAGAGCCAGCCGAGCGCTTTCCCCAGCTTCGTTTCGCGTCCTCCGATTCGACGCAACCGCTTTCTTCCTCTTTCCATGCTTAAGCCTCATTTGTTGCCTCTACTTATTTCTCAAGTCAAATCGATGCGGTGGTTGGTGTGCAGACGACTGTCACCTTCTGTCAATGGTTGGGGAAGGAGGGCATGCGGAAAATACTTGAATATTGTGACATCTCGAGGCCGTTCTTGAGCTCTTCAAACTTTCAATGGCATCTACTCTGGTGATGAATCCGAAGTGTCTATAGTTGGGGTATCTTGGGGGTAATATTATATTGACCACATTCTACGAATGATACATCGCGACTTCGACTCGTAGGAAAGTCAGTTGACTGCTGTGTATCTGGCAGCTCTTCGATCCCTCGGCCTTGGTCCCTACCCTCTGGTTAAAGCCATACATCGCTGGTCACTCCTTGAATGATTAGCCATTTTCCTTATTCCTTTCTTTTGAGAAGGCTGGGACGCTTCAGCACGCCACGCATCATCCTTTGTATTAGCACCCAATCTCCCAGCCTCCGTGTACGTTCGCCTCTTCACGATCCAAGGACTTAGTGCTACTTATCTCATAGATCAGTGGATGGATCAGAGGAGCGGGCGGAGTACCGAAGGTCGAGTAGACGGCAATGGGCGAGCCCCGTGCTGTCTGTGAGTCTCATTTGTCAGGCAGGAGTACGTCTCATAACGAAGAATCGCTCTCCAGGAACATTGGGTGTCAAACCTACGGGCTCCTCAGTGACATGTTTCTATGAGGTGGGCAAATGCTTTTCCTGGTACAAAAGCAGCACTACGCTGCTTTGAAGGGCAAGCATTAGGTGAGTCTAGGTATTGAGATGGATAACCACCTGTGCTGTGGGGTTTCAGCTGGGATCACAATACATGTAGTTATCTGTAATCCTATTGCTCTGACCATCACTCCCGTTGTTTCCCATGTACTGGGGCTGGTGTTTGCTTACATCCTTTCATTCTAGACTTACGAGCAATTAAACCATTGCCTTTCGCGTAGGCGCTTAACAAGTCAACCAGGGCGGCTGCTTCTTCATCAAAGACCTTCAACAGTACCGCCAAGCTTATTCTAAACTGCTCCGCGCTCACTGCTCCGGGCAGGGCCTTGGGTGAGGTCGACTACCGGGTTCATGTGTGATACCTTTCAGCTCAAAGTATTATGTACTGTACAGCAACTAAAATATTCATCAATACAACCTATTCCTCTCAATTAGAAGTGCGTTGGGTGTGTGATAAGTAACGCCGGCGCGAAGCGCCGGTCATCCTCTTGTCCTTAGCGCAAATTCGCTATGGCCCTACCGGGCGGACCTGGACACCTTTAGAAAACGAATACGAGGCATATGATCATTTAGGAGGGTGGACGAGGGTTATTTACTACATCAGGATACATATATATACACATTTTTAATCGAGCCCGCTGTCCGGAGAGGTGAAGTCTGATGGCGAGAGGAAGATGATGGTCGATAGCGAGCGGGTAGATTTGAAGGCACCAAAAGAGTAGAAGGATAGCGGAACGATCGATTAAACAGTCTCCATGGGGGCGTCACCGTCGTCAGGAGCCAACTCGGGGGATGGAGCACGGGATGCGCCATTCATGCAGCGTCTTCAACGATGTCACCGTCCTCGTCCACTGCGCCTGGCTCCTCGTTGGAGGTGCCTTTCGAGAACTCGACAAGCGAGAGCTCTTTCGCAGCCGCAAGGAGTTGAGCCATATTGAAGGTCCCGGCCCCCACGGATGGAAGAGGCTGAAAGAAGACGCATTTGAATCTCTCGAACATTTCGACCTGACCACCGAATATTTCTTCTATGGCATGGGCTTCGGATGTGTTGGCGATGAGTCGATGAACAATGGAGCCAATCAAATCTTTTTTGGCCTTGCCTCGCTGAGCATTGAGTGTGTGCCATGGCGAGCATAATGCGCGCAGAGGCAATCTCCTCTTCCATCTCAGCAGCGAGTCGCGACAGGTCTATAGAAGGAGGTTAGATCAACGAGAGACGGTTAAGACGAAGAACATACTGGCGCTGGCGTATTCGTAACGCAAAAATCCAGCAGACGCAGTCACACGCCTCGGGCGACGAACTGCGGTGAACTCGAGATCACAGGGCTGACGGCCTCGTTTACAGACGATGCAGCGTTTATCAAACCCTTGCGTCTCGCATTCTTTGCCAGTCAGAGAGCAACGAGAGCAAGGGGCTACCAACCTAGGATAGAAAAGATAGGATTTTGAGTCCAAAATAGACAAATAAAAAGGACACGACTCACCAGTTCACCTTCCAACTCCTCTAGAATGGGATCGGATACTTGGAGGAGAGCCGAAGGTAAAGAATCAAGATAGGGAGCAACGAGGATGCGCTGGCCCTTAGAGTCATAGATAGCTGCGACCTCTGGGGAGTCCCTCTTTCTTCTTGCCCTTCTTATTTTCCTCTTCTTGCTTGGTTTTGGCTTTGGGGCCTCGAAAGTATTGTCATCGGCCTCGGCGTTATCGTCATCCACCTTCTGTTTCCTCTTCCTGGAACCTCCTCTGGAACACTAGACGAGAGAGGAATCGCCCTCGACGTATTCCTTTTCCTCTTTTCATGTCGACCCCTCCAGTCCTAGACTTCTGGTGCACTTGCTCTCGTTTGACGGGGAGTATATGGCTCCTTCGAGATCTTCATCTTCATCTTCTTCCATCGAGCTCGTCCTCCGCCTTTCAGATGACGATGACGAACCCTCTGGGGTGCTGGAGTAACAGCAGAGTTCCCGACTTGCCCTGAGAGATCAAACGATGTCAGGAAACATTTCCATTGCAAGCACGATCAAAGGTAACTCACCCAATCGACGATCGCTTTGGAGGACGTTCACATTTCAAACAATTCCTTGGTTTGTTGGCCACGGGCACGAGGTAAAGGCTTGGAGAGAGGAGCCAGGTACGAACAGTTCACACCGGGCTTTGGCGTTGCCTTAGAGTTAGAGGAGGGCGATTGAATGTGGCCGGTGAAATGACTGAATGACGGGATGGGCTGCTTCCTGTGCCCGAGCTGGTGACTTTGAGTCTGCTGGGCGACTGGAGACCTGACGGCCATGTGATGGGTTATCGCCTCCAGCGACGTTGAGCTTTGGAACTGCGTAGGACCCCTGGATAGCCTCTTCTCATTGTCGTCCTTACGGCTTCGATGATTTCCACTCGACGATGGTGGACCGACCCCAGGCAAAGGATTCAAGGCCCGAGAGGCTTTGCGAGATTGAGGAGGAGAAGGGCTATCATCCTCCGAGGTCTTCGTCTTCGTCTTGAGTCGGTAGTGGTTGTGAAATCGAAACTCGGACGAGGAGCACCCGATCGAACGAGCTCCGAATATTCATGAATAGAGGTAGAATCCTAAGGATATGTCATGTTATGAAATCGAAGAAAGGAACTAGCCAATGGAAAACTCACCACTACCCAGCGACTGGCAGGGAGTCGGATGTCGGCGGAACGGTTAGGGGCGATGTAGGCAGGAAAGCCATAAGGAGGCATCAGGAAGAAACACTCCCATGGTGTGTCATCATCCCAACCGTCGTGACCTTGCTCGACCCAGTCGATGACGCTGTACATCGGAAAATTTTCAAGAATGACGACAGACAGGCTGCAGAGCAAGACGTGGAAGGTTCGAGGCCCTCTTCTTCTTTGAGGCGAGCCTAAAAGACGAAGTTTGAAATCGTACAACAAGACGAAATCCTGACGCACCAAAACAGAGAAATGAGCTTCAATTTTCGCCAATATAGCCTTCTTCATTTTGGGCTGAGTAGTCTTGTTTTTGAATGTACTGAGAAACTGTTGCAAGTCGTCAATGGTGGCCGGGTCGATAGGGTGTTCATCGTGCGTTTCGTCCATTCCGGATGAGTGAGTGAGAGATGTGGTGGAAATTGCTGGAAAAGCCGCAAACGGGCACGGACAAGGCTCTTATAGGCGGCCAGGTGAATAATGTAGAAGATGCTGGTAAATAAGGATAAAGTTCGTCTAGATTCGTATTGGTAGAGCACAAACATTGAAGGATCGTGACCGCGACGCGAAGTGATCACGAGAAGCGAAAGCCAAACATATATTGATAGGGGCGTACTTTCCTGAATGAATATTGATAGGGGTGTATATTCCCAAATGGGACAGTACTGACCACAACGGGAACTCCGAGCTGAAAGTCGACTCTATGCCCGTATACCCCCAAAAAAAAAGGTGGTCCACGGCCACCTTTGCGAGTAATAATATGTCCTATGTACAGGCGTGACACGGCTAGGGAGTGGCGTCAACAAGAGGCACAAACCGAGCTCACGAAACATTCAGTATTGAGCACGGGGCGGAAAAAAACTACGGCTGTAAATAAACCACCTCTCGCATAGCCTCTTGTTGCTGAAGGATAAGGTCTCTGAAGCACCAGGGCTTGTCTCTCCATCCTACTTGTCGGAGTCAGCAGCAGCCATCTCGGGGCTCTGCACACCACTGCTGGTAGCAAGCGGAGTAGAAATAATATCCGCCTCTACTGCATCCGCCTCCTCTTCCTGCTTCTTTTCATCTTCACCATGCTTGGAGATCTTGATAGTCGGTATCGCGTTTTTGTTGTCAGGGCTGGGAGGAGAGATCATGCCCCGAGTCGGAATTCGATCGTCCGTGGGATGGTGAACAGTCCCATCTTCGTGGATGACGGCTCGGCCTGCGTAACTGTTGGGTGAATCATCCCGTATCCGTTGGGATTTACACCTGCACTCTTGACGACGTCAGTTTGAGCCTTTTGCATGCGGCATTCTTCCTCCATGACGAAAACGCTGCTCCGGGTCTTGAGGAATTTGTCCCAACCAAGCGAAAAGACGAGGCGGGTGAGCAGAGCGTAGGCTCTGGCACTTCAGTCACCCTGGATAGAGGGGGTCTGAGGTTGGTTAATTCAAGGCTTTCCACTGGGCCTGAGGCCCTCCTGTCCACCTGCCTTGGGTGGCCCTATGGGCTGCCCATCCTGTCCATTCCATTTGCGCTGCCCTTGGGCAACCCATGCTATCCACAGTGTCTGGGGTCCAATACTGATGGGCTGTCCAGACCTAAATATATTGCTATTACAGCAGGCTTGGACAGCGCATGGACAGTGCATGGACAGCTTTGTTTCAATACTTAAAGTAGTTTTCAAGACCAACATACAAAATTACCTAAAAAGGAAATATTTGGAAATTACATAAATATGAAATTGCCTAAAATAGAATTTTCCAAATAGAGTAACATGCAGATCAGGCACCATCAATGATGTCACTGATTGACACATTAATGTAGATCAGGTACATTGCTTATTAATAGAATGAGGTCATTAATTAGTGCTAATTAGTGACATCATTGATTGACTCTAATTAGTGATTAATTAGTGGGCGCTTAATTAATGATCTAATTAATCACTAATTAAGATAAAGTAGATTAAATCATGTTCAGCCTATCTTCTGCATCTGAGCTCCGATTGGGATGATCTAACCATTTTTAGAAAGGTCTCGTTCAGCTCTTGCCAACTGCGGTCCTTGATTAGGTAATATCATTTGATGTATAATGATATTGCCTGATTTCGGAGTTTGCACTGCCAATATACAATACAGCCAGATCAGCAGTAATCCTGTGACATATACTCATTTCAACACTTCTAATATCCCTTTACAATCATTTTTAGCTGATTTACATACTAGTTTGGCTTACTGATCACAAGCATGACTTATCACAGATACCAAATACGATCGTTTTATTGAATGATGTGTTGGGTTTACTCGTTGTTTGGCGTTACCTGGGGCTGTAAGCTATACCAATTGAAGCCCTAAACGAGCCCTTTCCAAAACATCTTGAATCTCACCGAACGGATAACAACTGACATATTTATTGAAGGAGTACTCAAATATGCAGACTTTGAACAAAGCATAACTGGCAATCTGTACTTATACATTGTCATTTCCGGTATTCCTTCAATAAATATGTCAGTTGTTATCCGTTCGGTGAGATTCAAGATGTTTTGGAAAGGGCTCGTTTAGGGCTTCAATTTGGTATAGCTTACAGCCCCAGGTAACGCCAAACAACGAGTAAACCCAACACATCATTCAATAAAAACGATCGTATTTGGTATCTGTGATAAGTCAGAATGCTTGTGATCAGTAAGCCAAACTAGTATGTAAATCAGCTAAAAATGATTGTAAGGGTGGATATTAGAAGTGTTGAAATGAGTATATGTCACAGGATTACTGCTGATCTGGCTGTATTGTATATTGGCAGTGCAAACTCCGAAATCAGGCAATATCATTATACATCAAATGATATTACCTAATCAAGGACCGCAGTTGGCAGAGCTGAACGAGACCTTTCTAAAATGGTTAGATCATCCCAATCGGAGCTCAGATGCAGAAGATAGGCTGAACATGATTTAATCTACTTTATCTTAATTAGTGATTAATTAGATCATTAATTAAGCGCCCACTAATTAATCACTAATTAGAGTCAATCAATGATGTCACTAATTAGCACTTAATGACCTCATTCTATTAATAAGCAATGTACCTGATCTACATTAATGTGTCAATCAGTGACATCATTGATGGTGCCTGATCTGCATGTTACTCTATTTGGAAAATTCTATTTTAGGCAATTTCATATTTATGTAATTTCCAAATATTTCCTTTTTAGGTAATTTGTATGTTGGTCTTGAAAACTACTTTAAGTATTGAAACAAAGCTGTCCATGCACTGTCCATGCGCTGTCCAAGCCTGCTGTAATAGCAATATATTTAGGTCTGGACAGCCCATCAGTATTGGACCCCAGACACTGTGGATAGCATGGGTTGCCCAAGGGCAGCGCAAATGGAATGGACAGGATGGGCAGCCCATAGGGCCACCCAAGGCAGGTGGACAGGAGGGCCTCAGGCCCAGTGGAAAGCCTTGAATTAACCAACCTCAGACCCCCTCTATCCAGGGTGACTGAAGTGGCTCTGGACCGTGTTCCACGCAGACCAGGTGCAGGAAGGGGTCGAAGGGTGGGATCAGCATGAGAAGAGTCTACTGGTCAGTATAGGTCAAGGCGATTGGGAGCGGGGACACATACATCATCGTCTTCAGTTTTCACTCGCTCGGGAAGGGTCTTGCCAATTGACTTGTGGAAGGGAAGATGGATCTTGGAGACAGGGAGGGTACAATGGGCGTCTCGGCCGTTGAAATTGAACATGGGACACGAGTTCAAAGTGAGGAGAGCCTAAGGCTCATGACGAGCACGGCGTTCAGGACAGGGTGAACAAGACTTACAGATTCGAACTCGAAAACGTATTCATCACAACAAAGATAGAGTTCACGGGATGGGCGCTTAAAAGCCAGGAAAGGGAAACCCGGGAAGACGGAGTCGTATTGAGTTCTGATCCGTCTTATATACACCCGGAGACACAAGGAGGTGTCCGGTGACCCATCTGGAACAGGAGACGATATGATGGGTCCTGCCTTTGTCAAAGATCGCTGCATGTGATCATAGGAGTTGAAGTGTCATAGGAGTTTCGAGGAACCGGAATGGTCTGGGAAACTCGTGTAGCTTAGGCATCTAGATAAGGAAAAAAAATGGACAAACAAGGGTATAGTTTCGAGTACACTAGAAGACAGATAAACAACTCCAACCCCATATTGTGACTGAGAAAGCCCAAGAAGCTTTCGAACCCAACAGTGAAGTTCGAAGAAGGGCTATGAGTAATGGGGTCTGAAGACGTCTTGCGTATCATGAGGCCTGCTTCTATTGAGTTTGCTCTCGGTATGTATATACACTAGAGTTCTATAAATTCACTTGAATACTTTCCTGTTCCTTTATCTTTCCTATCAATACGACAATATCCTTAGCGCAAATATCCAGAGGTGAGTGCTTCAGTATATAAGGCGTCGTGCCTATTCACTTGACTTGTTAAAATCCATTCTAAGAGCACAAAGATCTGACGCAGTGTTGTGATAAGGCCGCGGCATGCACACCTACTTTCCCCATACTACCGCACTCGGTAGTTCTCGGCGCTAGCACACGGTGCACACCCGTTAGTATCAGACTGGTAACAAAGCATTTTGGTGCAGCCTATGGGCAACCCCGTCGTATCGCAGCTTTATTTTATCTTAGCTCGGCGCTCCCTGATAAGATGCGCACAGTATACTTACCCTATTTTGATGTTACTCCCGTGTTTACTCAAGCGTTATTCTCCCCGCAAGCTCTCGCTATGCCTTTCAAAGGACTTATGGCCCTATATGTGTGTCCTAGGTAGATGTATAATTGAATTCACGCATTCCGCCTCGTCGTCATTCCGCCTCCGAGTCTGAGGCGGAATATCCGTTTCAGGCGTGTCGTCACTGTTTCTTCGTATGTTGAGCTGTACCCGAGGCGCGCGGATCATTGTTTGTACTATAAACAAATCGCGTCGCGCCTTTGGCGCCAATGAATAAGGCAATTACCCCTTTTCCACCTTGCACTTGTTACACAAAGTGTTATTGCCGTATCTACAACCTCTTCGCATCACGCAAGCTATCCATTGCCTCAATGTCATCCACTAAGGACTCCTCTCGTCCAGTAAAATTTCATCGTCGCATTCAACCCGGCTTAGGCCCTCGTCTCATTAAAGCCGGCCCAAATCGTGCGCGTGTTATCGAGGCGGAAGCTGCTGAAGTTTCGGATGGAGACGAGAATATGGGAGAAGGTTCGAGTTCAAGGGCATCTACGGAGAGCTCGATGTCCACAGGGAGCTCGAGTTCATCGTCTAACGGTGCAACTATCACGGTAAGGCGATTCCATCTACATATTCATTCTCAACTTCACACTTGTTAGTTCCAAATTGGTACTCGTGTACCGGGCGTGTATTCAACCATCGAGGATTACCCAATCCACAAGCAATTTCGGCGCCTTATGAGACAATATGCAGAGGACAAAGGACTCGAACCATCCGACAAGTACGTTAGCCTACACTCTCCATTGTTTCACGCATTGACGGTGTCAGATGGGTGTACTACGGACACGTTGTCCAACCCGAAGACACACCAGCATCGTTGGGAATGGAGGAAGAACCCCTGCCACGCATCGAAGTCATTATTTACCGTAAGATCACGCACCCCGACTCTTCTTCATTCATATGTTGACTGTTCATTTTGCAGAGCTCGGAGGTTAGGGTGCTTGTTGTCTTTGCTGTCTGCAATATGGGATGGGGCCTAGTTTTTATTTCTTAATGTAATCTTGAGTGTTGCGACTGTGTGGTGTATAAATCCGACTTGACCTTTCACACCCTTGGTTTCATGGCCATGTTGCGTGTTCTCGTTGTTCTCAGCGGCGCAACTCATTTCGCTGGCACGGTTCTAGAAGCATACTACTTTGTTGGGGCACTATGTAATATGTTTGAGGGGGAGGTGATCCTCGAATCAGGAGGCAAGTATATGACTTTATAGGTATAGGTATACTCCTAACTAGATGTATCTTAATTACTGAGATGTCGTCTGATCGTCTGGCTATCGTATACACCGGGAACGCTGAAAGTAATCAGGACGAATGAAAGAAATAGGACAGGTGAGAGTGAGGAGGGGAGGATACAGGCATAAGGAATAGGCAAGGTCGGCGCTAAGCGCTAATGTGCTGAACTCAATTAGGAAGTGTAACTGCCAAATCGGGTATGTCGCGCATAAAGCGAAGGATCTCGTTCCGTCCTCAGACGAACAGTACTCCTTGCACGGGAAGGGTACGTCTAAGGACAAGTTGGAATGATTTTTGGAATGGTGGAATATCCACCTCTTATAAGTCTAGCGTATTATTAGGCTCGTCGTCAATGGGCAAAGTACGTTCTATTTCATTGATGATCACATTCAGATCAAATCCCATGGTATTATATGAATAGCTTATCGGTACTTCTATGGCACTATATACCCTTATGTGATCAGGCCACGATATATAAGAATGGGCTGGATATATGCTGACTTTGTTTGAAACTTAGTGTACGGGCGCCGGCTTAAAAGAGCCTGAACGATCATGTGTGCAGCTAACATCGACCTCTGAGCTATTCTGATCTTGGTATTACCCCACGAGGTCGGTATCTACCAGTCCTATCATCTACTCAAAAGCTATCCTATTGCTGTGTACAGATTTATTGTATGATGGGTGATTCCTTAATCGAGGCGCAGAAACTCGGTGTCTGTTAGAACCCACCCATCTTCAACGTTTGACGGCTCTCTACATCTGTTATTACGAAGCTTCCACATGAAAACAGGCTCTATGCTGTTAAGCAGAGTCCTCCGGTTCATGGGCCAGTACTCTCTAAACGTTGCTATCTCTACCCCTTCATCATCGAGGCGGCGGACTGTTTGGGTGCACCGTATCGACTGTCCACATTTGTGTGGGGTTGTCGACAGCGTATCTTGGACGCATCTGAACCCCCTCGACCTGTACTTCCTCATCCAGTTCACATCCTTGTTCCTCATCCCGTATTTTCCATTTACCCAGCCAACACGTCTCGAGGTGGTTTCGGCGTACAGGCTGACCACGCCGAAGTAGGTGAGTAGGTTCATGACTGTTGTGGAGTGGAACGCAATAACGGCTGCAACCGCAGATCTATGCAGGTTGTATATTAGCATTTATTTTTATCTTTTATGAAGCATGCACTTACTCTGTAGATGTCACAAGCACATTGATAAGAGTGCCCTTCTTCGGTACCCAGAAGTACCAAATCTTCTCGAGTCCTGGGATCGTACAGTAACTTCCGGACTCTCTCTTCCCGAAGGCCTTCAGATCTTCTCCCTTGAGATGAACGAGGCCATGAATCGTGCATTTCAATATTCTTTTTAACTGGTTTGCTGACCTTGAAGGAACATAGATGTCGAGGTCACCAGGTACGACCATGCCAGGGTCAATTGGACAGGACGGTTGAGCCGGTGACGCAAGCTCCTATTTCATGGAACGCTTGGAGGGCTAGGCTGGCGTCTAACTCGAAGTCCCTGAAGGCCTCGAATATGCGTCTGTTGACCTCGTACTTGCTAAGCTCTCGCAATTCTTTCGATGTTTTCCTCAGTGCAGGCAGATCGAATACTCCCACGAGCTGCACGATGCGATGCTTCACCTCGAGCGGGCACCTGCGCCAGTGATGCCAGACTGTCATATCTTGGCCGGGTTCTTGTCAGAATTCATCTGCCACGATGATCGGTAAAGGAACTTACCCTCTTCCCACATATCGCTCGAATGTGCTAGTCGACGTGCGAGCCCGTATGCTTGTTGCTTATATTTGGTGCGACTCATTGATGGGGGTTGGATTATGGTGCATCTGCGGTCCTTTATATACCCTTGGATGACGTACCGATTCGACATTATTTGCCCGCTTGAGATGATCATTGCGTGCTCTTTCTGCGCGAGTCATGTCTCGTTATTACACATGTGCCTGTTGTTCTCGTACTCTATGCACTAGGACAATGCACTACGCATGTGTTTCAGATCACATTGTTCTATATGCTATGCATATCCTTCTAAACAAATCCCCCCGATCCTTCCGTTGGCCCTCGATCTTTTATATACCGCAACAGTACGTGTTCCACCTATCAAGTCACTCCGTCTTGTCATCTCCTGTCGTATGCAACGGCATTCCGTTCAATTGCTTCCAGGTGTCCTCAACCTATACGTCAGACATAAATATAGAATTCCGCTTAACACGGGCTATACCGTGAAGCCATATGATTCAACATAGTGTGACTCTTCAATAGTTCCACAGTGCATATATGCGGTGCAGATTAGGCTCTAGTTTACGCGCGCACGGTAATGTCGGGCGCCTATCACTCTTTGTTCTCATGGATTGTACGTGTTTGTCTCTATGGGTGGAGCTTAAACTTGGCTGGGTACCATTTATCTGACTCCTCCTTTCATTTTTCGCCATTTCTAAACCGTGGATTTGTCATATGTCGTACTAAAGTCGACAGATGCACTGGATATGCCCATAGCACCATCATTAAGAGCAACTCTTTGCATATCATGACTCTATATCCTCTCGGATACCAGGAGGGTCTCTAGTATATAAGGACGTGTTTCATTCTCTTGGATTATTTACTCTCCTTCTTCTCTAACCACCACCACCTATTGCCTTTTTTTCATAAGCATGCCATCTGCGTCATCTGCTAATTCCAAGATTACATCTGGAACGACAGGGTACGTGGTTTATTGGATCATCTGTATGTGCATATTAACAGTCCTCCCCAAGACGACGTTCTTCTGGACGTTTGCGAAAGTCCCAAACTGCTGGAGAAGGGTTAGTTTTATTAGTTTTATACTTAGTCTTCGCTTTTGGTGTTTACCGGAAGCGCAACTTACACCCATTAAACAGGGATACTCTCAGGCGTATCGATAGCGCTGTCTTGGACAGTATGTTGACAGATGTCGAAGATCACAAAGGAGGGTAAGCTGACCTTTTCCTGCACCCCTTATCCATGCGTGTCTACCATAATGTGCTTTGAAAGTGTTGTGTGCTTACAGATCTCGTCTTTCTTCTACAGTGCCTTACCCGATCCTGCATATCGTGGACCGTCTGTGTCCAAGGTTCAGACTCGGGTGCGATCCCCTCCTCCTCTTTCTCAGCCGTCTTCAAAGAGGACGACTGTGTCGTAAGTGTGTCTATCTTACACCATCAATCCTGTTACTTATTTCAAGTTGTAGCTCGTCTCGTTCTGGTGCAACTCGAACAGGGCATGGTCGGGAACCTCTGGCTAGCCCCGACACTGCCGGGATGGACGCTCCTCTTGGTTCTCAAGGGACGGTGTCTGGGAAGCGGCTTAGCCTCAAAGGGAAGCATAAAGCCTCCTCTCTTCGCGCACGTCAGAGTCCCTCTCGCATGGCGTCCCCTTCGATTGATGATACGACTGTGGTCGTGCAGGATTCTAGCACTGGAGTAGATGCTGCCTTTGACTCTATCGATAAGGATTTGGTTGGCGCTAGTCGTGATATATCTCGTGCTTCATCACCAGTGAAACTGCGTGCCTCTTCTCCGGTGAAACTTCGTGCTTCATCCCCAGCGAAACGGCTTGTTTCTATCAAGAGGTTGGTATATCTTTATCTTTGCATATTGCTTTATTTAATGCTATTCATAGATATAGATCATCTGAATCGCCGTCCCCTCAAGGGACAGTTGATAGGCGTCAAAGGGTTGATAGGTACGTGCATCTGCTTGGTCTTATCATATGCTAACTTGTTTAAAGGATTAAGAAGAGGCTTCGTATTGATTCGCCTTCTGACGATGGCTGGTCTTCTGGCCGTGACAATGATTACGATTTAAACGATCCCTTCATGTAGGATTCTATTTTATTTACTGTTTATTACATTCGGTTTTGACCTTGCTAAAGAGATGATGAATCTGCTGTTGTGTCTGACCGCCCGTTGGATATAACGACCCTACCCGGAAAGCACTCTATCGACAAATATGTGACTGAAGATTCCGAAGATTCTGATGATACTGACGCCGCTAATCGCCTAG